>PVKM010000087.1:0-122579 GCA_004027735.1 Carollia perspicillata | reverse complement strand
AAACTTTTCTATGGGTTTATCCCACAACCCCAAGACAGGATGCAATCAGTCCCCCTCGCAGTGTAGCCCAAGAAATGCACACAGCGAGTGCAGGCTGCAGCAGCTGCCAGTGGGGCCTGCTGCCGAATCGAGCTCCCCCAGCGCCGAACTAACAGTCTGAAAGAGCCCCAGGACAGTTTTACATAAATCCAACGCATGAGTTCTTTTTTGCTGAGAAGTGATATCAGAAATTCAACCTTAGAAGTTTCCAAAAGCAATTACAAAATGAGGAGATTATGGCGGCAACATTGTAAATGGGAACTCACTTGACTGTCAAAGCATTTGCCATAGCAGTGGCAATGATGATGCTAAACACATACACTGAGTTTTCAAATATTAATTCCTTAATTTTTTTTCTCTGTTAGACATAATGAGGTTCAAAGGACCATCACCAAACTGATTGTGGAAATAATAATATCATCACCATCGTCTGCCGGTGAAACATGGATGGCTCTGTCATTCTGCCCCACAGGCACCTACAAACAGAACAGGAGTCAGACACAAATCCCTGGAAGCAAAACAACAGGACATTACAAGGCTCAGAGCTCAGAGTGTAATTGTAAACCTGCATGCTAATCAGCCTGGCGTTTAAAGATACCAATCATCGCAAAAATAGCAATAAACAAGAGAATTATTTTTTCAGGCTGTTACTATTTGCTAGTCATACAGTGCTCTAGAATTCCAGCTCTGGAATTTACTTCTAGTGTAGCGATGGATCCCATTCAATATAATTTGTTGAGAGCCAGCTACAACATGTCTGCCCCTGCTTTCCTCCGTGAGCACTAATGAAGCTCCTACTCTGTGCAGGCATTATGCTAAGCAGTAAGAGAGGTACTAACGAAGCATAAGACATAGGTTTGGTCCTGTAACAACTTAGAGTATGATTGGGGGAAAAATGTGTATATACCTGTTAGAAAAACTCAAAGCAAAAAAAAAAAAAAAAACCCACACACGGAAATTCAGATGCTTCTAATACATTCAGCAAAGTCTATTTCGGATGGAAAGAAAGGTACAGAAAATGAATAACAAGTGAGCTGAACACAGATGCTTCTCAGCCAGGTGAGAGGCAAGGAAAGAGTAACAAAAGAACCCATTCGTTCCTGACCTTGGAATAGGTCTCTTCTTTACTGGTGTGTTACATAAAATAACCCCCTGGAAGCAGTTGTAGGAGAAACCCATGTCTCTCATTTGAAAGATGATGAAAGTGTAAACTTTAAGGCTTCTACTCACTTTTCACATCTCAGCCAATATGTTCCCTCTTCTTTTGGGAGACTCTTAGGGGTTTTACTGCATTTCTACGGCTTTGTGTGCATATTTTTACTATGACACTCGACAGAGGGAATAGCACCCGGGTGCATATCTGCCTTCCTTAAAGGTAGGAATTGCCTTTGCATCTTCTCATCTCTGGTGCCTAGCATAACACCTTCAACATAACACAAGTGAACACGTGTTTGCTGAATGAATGAACCATGACAACTGCTTATAGGGTAGAGCTGGGATTAATGTTCAGTTAAAAAATTCCAGTATCAATACTCTTTCCACCATTCCATGTTGCCTCTGCAGGAGGACAACTTTCTGAGAAACAGAAACGAAAATTCTGTCCTGCCACTCTGCTTTGCTGTGAAGTGAGTTATTACTTTAGGAAAACAACTGGGTACTGGACTAAACCCGCCAGTGAGGTAGTCACTTGGGTGGTATGCAGAAAAATCAAAAGTATTCTTAGATTACCTTCACAAATATGTATGTCTTGGCATAAAAAACTTTTTTCACTTTTGCTTGATACAGTTGCATTAGAAGACTGTCTCTGCTTCATTTCATTTCATTTCAGTGACTGTATAATCCACCTTAAATTTCCGTTAGGAAACCCCAGCAGACGAAGAATCGCACCACTGGGTTGAGTGATCTGTCTCTACCACAAGGTGCTTGGGAGTGTCCCAGGGGGTCAGTGGCTGCTTGGCAAATATTGGTGGCTGTTCACCAGTCTCAAATTTTTAATATTTGAGAAAATTTTTAAATGTTTTCAGAAATTGGTAACTTCATTCTAAGCTCTAAATACTACCAAAGAAAACAAAGCATTGAAAACCTTCCATTTGAATTAGCAAAGAGCAATACTGTTCTGCTAAGAAATCTGATACCAGGAGCATTCTTATTAGACAACTGGGATCCCGGGAGGAGCAAGCCTGAGGTGAAGCTGGGGGCTGCTTTTCTTTCAAAGAGGCACTTACATTTACACTTCTATGTGCAGCCTCACCTTATGGACACCTTACAGAGTGAAAGGTCAGAGGTAGACTTTGAATTGTAATCAAGCGACTTTGCCTGTTTCAACATCACACTGAATATCAATTAGTAGAAAACAAAAAAAGCATTAGTATACTGAAAAATTCAATATCTTCACATATCAGAAAAAAGCATACAAATTATGTGCTTATTTTATAAGCCCTGCTCTCTCATTTCTGAAATGGTTCACAAATTTAATTTGCCACCTATTTAACAAAGAAAAACAGGTTTTTGTTTCTTTTCTACTATTTTTCTTTCTTCCTTTCTTTTGGTGTTTCCTTTCCTCCTACTTTTCCTTCCTTCCTTCCTTCCTTCCTTCCTTCCTTCCTTCCTTCCTTCCTTCCTTCAAGGGGCTTGGGATTAATTAAAGTGAGTGGTGAGTGACGATGTCTGCCCCTTTGACTGTGATTGCCAGAGAGTTTTACTATTTGTACGGTTTGTTGAAGTGGCCATCTGATTTGGTGATGTGGTAGTCACATCACTTTTTCCTTTTTGGACAGCAGATGCTATGAAAGTACAGAAAAGACGGACGAACTTCCTTTGTGCATAGCGAAGTAGGAGACACTTCCCTGTCTTCCATGTCTCCTCCCTTCTCTCTTTTTGGTCTGTCCCTTTGTTCTTCTCTTATTTCCTTTATGAGCCACACAGCACTTCCATCTCACTTTTCTAGTCAAAAAGGAAAGTCAGGCTTTTCTACCTGCAGGTTTTACTAGAACTATAAACCAATACATCTAAAAGAAATCATCTTCACTCAAATCCATCCACACTATTTCTGTTAACATATCACCTTTCATTACAGAGTCCGTTCTTCTAGCCTTCTCTCTCTCACGAGCTCCTCGTGCCCAGGCACGAATGACTCTGCAGTTCGTTTGCCGCCTGTACCTCGCTTTTCTTTCCTCTCCCAGAGTTGCAGGGCTATCTATGCTATTACTAAACTACTGCAATATCTTTTGTTGGGCTTTCTCTCTAACTAGTTCTTACTATAAAATGTTTCTGATTATTGATTCCTAGATTTATATTCTTGAAGCTCATCTCTGGTCACATTACTTTGAAGCCCTGAAACCTTCACTATCAACCTGATGTCTTCAGAGTAGAGTTCAAAGCTTTATCTTAACATTCATGGCTGTGCTGAAGATTTGGAATATATGTATTGGTGAATACAAAGCAGGAGGAGTACAAATAATAACACCTCCATTTCAGGTTATTTGGAACATTATGTAAGATAATTTGTAGCACAAGGCATAGAGGCACTCATCTAAATAGGACAAATAAATATTAGTTATTATTTTCTTCCTCTATTTGGGGACTGTTGTTGGAGAAAAGAGATTAGGTTTTCCTCTCTGCTCTGGCTAGACTGAGTAGAAAATTTTAATTGTCTTTGAAGTATAATAAGCTTTAAACAATTTCATCACAAAAAATTAAAACTGTGGTTCAGAATTTGTTTATTAATCATTTTATTTATAATGTACTTCAGAAACATTGTAAAAACAAAAATTAAAGAAATCTTTGCTGCAGTATCCCACATTAGAGCCTCACAAATGGTATTGTATTATGTAATTTAAACCGGGCATTTTTAATACAGTTTAAAAATTACATGGCTGTATTATTCAAACGAGAAAAGTAGTTGATGTGCATTCAGATTAGTTCCTTTAATGATGCTGTGTAAAAAACTCCATGGCTATTACTGACTCAGTAGTACAATGATAATTTGCAATGCCCCATTGGCTTCAATAAAAGGGCAGAGAAAATGGTTGAAGTTATCCTAGAAAGGCTAATATGAGGCAGTATTAAAATAAGGGATTTTTTAACTCAGCAAATAAAAGGTACAAAGAGAAATATATGCATTCTACCCACTTATGTTCCCCAAAGAGGCTCCAGCTTCCAGGATATGAGTATAAGCTGAATTTATAAGGGGAGTGTTGAAGTCACTGCTTATTTTTCAACCTCAACAGGATAAGACCTGAGTATGAGAGTTTTGAAGCTGTAGGGGAAGGCATACAGCAAGAAGGCCCCATCCCAAAGACAGGAAAAAGAGCATTCCTACCTCAGAAGGGGATGGTAGAGAGTTATTTCATCCCGGGGTTCTTTGATCTCAGGAGAAGGTCCTAAATGTTTGGATCCAGTTACTTGCTCCAAAAAAATAATCCATCAGAAATCAAAATTGCTAATTTAAAGATGATTAAGATTAGGACTTCTTCTAAATCAATACGATCCTTTTCTAATGTTTGCACTAAAGTTGGTATCACTACTGCTGGCATCTCTCCGCTGCCCCAATACACAATATGAGGGTAGAGAACATTCTTGCTGTTCTCAAAGCCCCCAAATCTGCCCTAACTGGTGTGGCTCAGTTTGTTCGGCATTGTCCCAGGAATTGAAAGGTTGCTGGTTAAATCCCGGTCAAGGCACAGGCCTGAGTTGTGGGTTTGGTCCCAGGTGGGGGTGTGCACAAGAGGCAACTGATCAATCTTTTTCTCTCACATCAATGTTTCTCTCCCTCCCTTTCTCTCTCCCTTCCCCCCTCTCTAAAAAAATAAATAAATAAAATCTCAAAAAAACCCACCCATATCTGAGAGTTACTTGTTCACCTCACAGGTTTCCATGCTCCGTGAGGGGGAACAAATAACACATCCATGTTTACACGCCTTTGTTTTCCCATTCAGCCTTTGGCAGGATGTCTATTCTGACTTGGTTTTTCCAATTTGCAATCTCTGTCGTAACTCTTCTTGCATCTTCTCAAAGTGGGCAATGACCTATACTTTAGCACATACTCAAAGGTTCAAACTGATGCTGACAGTCCTCCAATCTAGCCTATACCCTGTTATCTAGAGCTGTATTTGATTGAGTCTTCCTTAGTTTTCTATAAAAACCATTCGTTTGATAGCCACCCTTCTATATGCATGGTCTGCTAATGGTAACTGATATCAGAACAGGGACGTATTGGAAATGATAAAAATCAACCTGTACTTTTAGCCCGGTATAGTGACATATGTGTTTGGTTGTATGTATATGTCAACGGAAAGTGTAGGCTCTAATTATCCATGATATTTGTTCATGAGGACCATTCTATCGGAAAGCCATACCTTGAAGAAATTGAGTTTAAGTAATGATAGCTAGCCTGACTGGGTCCCTGATGCTCAGCAGGATGTTAATACTGGATCCAGGTCAATTAACTCCAGTTATAGGTGGCCAAAATATGTTCTGCATAAAAGAATTCCTGACCTACCAAGCTGTGAACATAGTAAAATGCTTGTAGTTTTATCCCACTATCTTTTGAGGTGGTTTTTATGCAATAATGGATATCTGGAACAAAGGGAAACTGTTCTATGACCAAGATTCCATGCCCTCAGTCCGAAGTTGAAAATTTAAGAATTTAAGTCTTGTTGTCTTTTCTCCTTTCTCCATAACTCTCCTGAAAAACTCTCCTGAAAAACAGACAAACAAACAATGAAAAATTAAAAAAAAACCCATTCCCTATTAGGTTTGATGCATTTAAATGGCTGTCGTCTCTCTTTGATGATCCTCTGCTCATTAGTCACCAAAGTGTATAGGACTTTCTCTTGCAAAACATGAAGATTTTGCTTGAAACAAAAAAAATGGAAGTTCCCAAATGAAGGAATTGAAATTATGCTTTGGTTTCCCTATTTGAAGATTTACATTCACTTACCCAGTAAGCCTGGAAACACAGGCACTATTAGTGTGAGCATTATACCCAGGTTTTTAAATTTTTGATGACAAATTCATAGCTCAAGCATTTGCCAAGGGAGAAAAGAAGGTAGGGTGTGTGGTAACATAGATCACAATCTCCTAACATAGAGCCTGCTAGGTCTGTATGAATAGCACTGGAACATTCTTGCCCGGAGAGTGAGTCTGTTGTAACTATAACAATGGCATTTTCTGTTTCCAATTAAATGCTAGTTCATTTAGGAGGTACCATTCCCAAAGGAATAATCATTTTGAGACTCTAAAATCTCTCAATAGTATATTTTAACTCCATCAACTCTCATTGCCTTCTGTTAAACATCACAAAATCTCAAGGTTAGAATTTATTTTGTGAAGAAGGAACATTGTGTTTTGTTGTGTTTGCCTACAAGGAGAGAAAAAGTAAACACACATGGTCTTTGACAGTGTTCAGCTGTTTAAAACTCTAAGTTGTGAGCAGTGAAGAAATATAGTTTCCTACAACCATAAAGCTTTTATCCACATGTGGTTCTCCATGTAAGTGTTTCTTCAGAGAACATCCCTCTCCTCCTCTCCATCTTTTGACTAATAGCTAATAATGGCCTTTTATTTGGATTCTCAAACTAATGACATTTTTTTCTAAAGCAGTTATTACTTTTTCAGGTAGGCCTCATTTATTAATTTGAGACTTGTATTAAATATTTATTTTAACATTCTTTTGAGCTCCCCTGGGTCTTGGCAACGCTAAAGAGTTTCCCAATCAGGATTGAGATATCTTTAAGTGATTTTTAGCTTCTTCCCTGAATAAGGATTCATTATTTCATTTCTATCTATCTATCCATCCATTCATCTAATCTATAAAATTGTTATTTCTTAAGAAATTAGTGTATCAAACAATCTGTGTTGAGAGCACAAAAATAGTCTGTTTTGATCCTCTCCTTTGGGGAGCGAAGATGAGAGCCATTGAATTTGTCTGAAATAAACACTGAGTCTTATAATTAATAAGCCAACTTTGCCAGTGGGGTAATACCTATCTTTCATCCATGAAATACCCAAGTTGTTAGCAAGATTATCTTTCACCACAATTATTGGGTTTCCATAGAGATTTAAGGAAAACCGGTATTACCTTTGGCTTTCCAGATCATTGCTTTGGCAGAGAAAGGTAAGGCAGGTAAAAAAAGACTGTGGAATAATAAAACACATTATCAACTATGAAGTCAATGCAAAAGTGTCCGAATGTCATCTAAATGTGACCAATGGTTAAGGCTATTATGTGCTTCTAAAGATGAGTAAAATCTAAGACTTTACATATTTTGGCATGTGCTTTTAAAATGCATTTTTATGTTGCACCATGGAAAGATTTGCGTACCTTAATATAACCACAACGAAGATATCAATTTAAGTATCCAGTCAACCCTTCAACCTGTGGAGATTTTCTTCTTACAAATGAAAGGCTGAAACTGTTACTCACCCTGCTCCCAGAATAGAACCAAGGGAAACTCCCAAAGGAACTGAAAAGGCATATAAATGGAAAATGGATAAAAAGAAATCCTTTCTTTCTTTTTCCATGCCCCCCCACCCCCACCGTAGACATAGCCTATAATCAGTCCATGGATTTCACTTCTGGTGAAAGAAAAATCACTGAAACAAAAAACATTGTAGGACTTCAGACATATAAATTTATATGAACAAGAATAACATTTTCCAGCTCTTCTCGTGGGATCAAAAATACTATATGGAAGAAAACACCACAGACATCTTCACGCCTCTGGGCATGACGCACTGGTCTGCAGGGCCTGGGAGCAATGCTTCTGTACTGCAGCTGTAGAAACCACAGGGATCCTCGGCTCCTGCAAGTGTCCCACACAGGCAGCCTAATGATTCTGTTTGGAGTGCATGAAGCACAGATTCCACTCTTGGCTTTCTGCTTTTGAAAGCTTGGCCTGTCCAGTGTTCTGAAAACAGGTCTATCTTCCTTGACTCTCAAAGCTCCTTACACATTTGTTCAATAATAGACTAAAGGTACTAGACACAACATGAAATGTCTCTTTGAGTTAGGTTTCCTTCACCCAGAGTTTGACTGGGTGATCTCTAAGACACTTCACAGCCAGTTCCTCTCATGCCCACTCATGCCATAAGAACTATGCGTATTGCCCTTCTTTCCTTGAGATAGCTGTCTGGCCTTTTATACAGACCAGAGAACATGTGTCCTTGGGAGAGGAGAGCTGTTAGTTTAAGAAGCAGTGGAGAGAGTAAGTGTCACACTTCTAGAATGCTGAGAATCAGAGGACATTATGTTTAGATAAAATAATGTAGGAACTCTTTTCTAATTTTATCACCCCTTCATTGAGTGATGGCTGCATTATGGAAAGACTTGCATATGAGGCCATGGTGTCCACGTAAAAGAACAAGGACATTCCTTAGGAAACACAGAATGTAGCAAAGAGATTCTTTTCTCAACTCTGCTTTTTAAAATAATCACATTTTATTTTATCTTACTTAATAATACTGATACTCAAACGTTGAGGAAAAATGTAAATAAAAATCATCCACCATTAACATTTTGGAGCATATTCATTTTCTTTTGCTATTTATACACACAGAAACACAGACACACAACAATTTATCTCTGCCTCTCTCTTTAAAATCTCTCCCTCTTTCATCTACTCATCCATTTTTATCTGGCTAACCATGCATGATACTACAGAACCTTAACACCCTCTTCCAAAAACCACTCAGTTTTTAAAACCACTAGGAGATTCCTTAAAACCGTGTCTACCATGTTTTTCCTCTTACTTGGTTTTGATTTGGTGCCCGGGCCTCAGAAATTTGTTTTAGGAAGAAGAGTTAGTGCTGCTACTTCTGATGGTGCCCTGCACGAACATGCCAGTGTCTAGGCCAGGGGTCGCCTCACAGTGTTTCTTCTGGCAGCCCAGGCCCACCGCTGGGCTGCCATTGCTGATGCCTTTGTTCTTTCATAATACAAATCCCATCTGGGAGTAAATGCTGACCACTCTACTGTGGTCATCACCTCTGGACTTTAACAAGAGCTTCCAAGCCAGGCTCCCTGCTTCTTGCTCACCACAAAACAGCAAGAATGATATGTTTTTAAACCTAAGTGTGATTTTGTCACTTGTTTTTTACTAGGAATAAAATAGTCTCTCAACCATGACCCTTACTGAGACCAGTGCCTCTGACTGCATCTGCTGGTACCCAGTTGTCTGCACAGTCCCTACAGGGCACATGGAATGAATTTCTCAGCCTTGAATATCTCCAAAGGCATTTAAGTTCTTCTCTTCATTTGGCCGATCATTTTAGCTATGACTTCATTGCCATCTAACATCGAGTATTGCTATTCACAAGGCCAGTTATGTTCTGAGAAGACTGTATGGAAGCATTGGTCAATAGGGCAGGACACTGGCTTATCCTCTGCTCACTGTCAGTAGCTCTGAAGATTCATCTCAGCCTCAGAGCTCCTGGAGGAATCAGCTGAGGCCTCTGCTACTCCTGCTTCTCAGTTCAACTTCTTTTTCTGCCCAGTCCTGCAGTTCACATTCCCTCATGATCATGTTTTGTGAGAATAGTTTCTGATAAACTCCCTGCATGCAAATCTGCACCTGTGGATCTGTCTCTTAGAGCACCTGATCTAAGAAAGTTGGTCCCAAGAATGGACTAAGGAAACAGACTTTAAATCGGGATGTTGGAACTGGTTCACTGATAAATGAGGGCAACATTGCTAGTGGTAGGTGGGATACAGATAGACTCTGGTGTGCCCTCGGGTTGCACTTGTTAAAACTTTTACCAATGGCGAACTGATATGGAAAAATAGGGAAGAAATGCATTGACAGGAGCAGTATGTTAGGGGCTTGAGAAGTTCAGGGGATGTAGTAATCATAAGGAATAGGGAATTCTATGACTCTTAATGAGTACAAGTTATAGTTTGGAGAAAGACAATGAAATGTGAAGAATGATTAATCACCAACTTAAGGACTGCGAGTCACAGGACTCCTTCATAGCATACACAAGCATGCTAATTTCTTACAGCCAAATGGAAGACAGAGCTGAAGATGATGACTAGAACTTAATTGAAAAGATAATATAGCTCCATAGGAGGCTGAGTTCTCAATCTGGCAACTTCGCTGTGCTGTGACCACAGTGGGAGGAGAAGGACTCTGGGACTCGGGATGGGAGGTCTGAGTCAATACCTTTGACAGTATTAAACCTGAACCTTTGGGGTCTATAGAAGTAAGTGTCCCACTTCTCATTGTTAAATGCCTGAACTTCACACTTACTTAAATTAAATGCAGAGAACTCTGTCTTACAGGGCAAGATGTACCCTCTCTCCTCGAGGATTTACCCTTACTGCCACTCCTGGCTACCAGAACAACAGTTAGGTTGAAAACATATCACTAGTCTGGCGAAGTTCTGGGCCTTCTGGGTGGTAAAAGGAAGTACACATGGAAAGATCTAAGAGATAGCCACGGTGTACTGGTGGGATCCAGGGAAGTAGGGCTGGACTGGTCCTCAGAGTACCAAGTCAAGGAGGACAGAACATTAAGTTGAACAAAGGAGAGTTTACTGACTTGGGAATACTTTGCTGTGGTAAAAGATTTCACACCTGGAAAGGACCCTGTGAGATTATGCTTCTATGCTACTAGATAGGCACTTTATAAAAAGCCGTAGTCCACGTTAGTAAACTAGAAGTGACAGAATTGCTATAGGTAGATGATGGAAGAAGAAATCAAGGCCTTGGGGAAGTGGACATGCTAGTGTGGTTATGTTTAAGTCCAGAAGACCTCCCACTGACTATGCTCTGTGGGAGAGCCCATTCACACAGGCTAGCCAATAGTATGCCTTTACACACTTGCCCTAGGGCTATGTTAACTCTCTGTCCTCTGATATAGCCCAGTAGTCTCATGTTATCAATTCAGATGAGCAACAAGTCACGAGTATGTTCATGTCATTGGTAATGTATATGTGCCCCAGAGAGTAAGAGATATATCCGTTAAAATTCATGTCCTATACCATTAATGAAGTTTATAGAAGTTGAGTGATCTGGGGCATGCCAGGACATACTCTCCAAATTATTAAAATTCCTCAGATGCCACCACCAAAAAGAAAAAAAAACAGCTGTTGGCATTCCTCTGAGCTGTGGAGGCAGCTCTTTCCACACTTTGACAGAATGTTCATCTCCCAATGACAGGACAGGGTAGGCTGCCAGATATGAGTGTGGCTCACAGCACAAAAAGACTCTACAGTAGGTCCATACTCTAGTGTAATTGACTCTGCTGTATGGTTCTTACGGTCCGGCAGACCCTATGGTGTTAGAGGTGTCTGTGGTGAGAAAATTTGTCATGTGGAGTTTATGGAAAGCTGCAATAGGAAGATCACAACATGCACACCTGTGGCTCTGTAGTAAAGTCATGTCTTCTGTAATGGATACTTGTGCAGCATTTAGAGCTCCTGGAATGCTAAACGTCCCTGATAGAGATGCTCGTCCATTGGATATCAGGTAACCTTGCAGCCAAGTCTGTCCATCATGAACTTGGTTCTCAGACCAGTAAGTCATAAGGCTAGATAGATTCTGTAGCAATGCATGTAAAATGGAAATGTTGTATCCAGGATCAGGCTTAGGCTAGGCCAGAGGGCATTTAATAGCAGATAAGTTGCAAGAGTGAGGCTGAGGCCCTGGCTAGATAGCTTAGTTGGTTAGAGTGTCATCCCGATATGCCAAGGTTTTGGATTCAACACCTGATCAGGCACATACAGGATTCAACCAACGAATGCATAAGTAGGTGGAACAACAAAAATTGATGTTTTTTCTCTCTCTCTCTCTCTCTCTGCACTCCCTTTGTTCTTCTCTCTCTCTCTAAAAGCAATACATAAAAATAAAAAGAGTGGGATTTCTCACACAGTACACGCCCAGAGGTTCCCAGCCTAAATGAGCTATGGATGGCTCAGCTGTGTCACCAGTGTCACCAGCTTGGACATAATACTCTAGGAGGATGGAGCATCACTCTCCAAGATTTGGTGTACAAACCAACAACTGTTCATAGTGCTGTATCCCCAATAGGTAGGAGACACATGGAACCAGGAAGCAGAAATGACCCTGTTTACTATCATTCCCAACAACACAGTTGAGGGATTTGTCCTTCCTTTCCCCACAACTCGAAGCTTTGCAGGTCTGTGGTCCTGACTCCCAGAGGGGGAAAGTCTCTACCAGGGAAATAGCAATAACCCTGTTGAACGTCTCTATGGCTGCCATCTGCCTACTTCAGATTCCTTACACTAAGATACTAGCAGGTGAGGAAATGTGTCCTGGTCAGTAGGAAGAGTTAGTGCTTCTGCTACACAATGGGATGGGGAAGAATGCTTGTTGACCAGTTGATCCACTGAGTGTCTCTTGATACTCCTCTCCTTAGTGTTTATGCTAAATGGAGAAGGGAAGCTGCCATCAGCTGACAAAGTCATGGACAAAAGGGCCCAAACCTCCCTCAGGGATGACGGTTTTGGTCATCTGTCACATAAGCCACCTAGACCAGGAGAGATGCTAGCTGAAGTTGAGGGGAATAGAGAATCTTAGAAGAGGGGGGAGATAAAGAGAATCAATTGTAGCCCCAAGAGTAACTGTAAGAGCAGTGGCTGCAGTTAATCCTACTAACCTACCTCTTGTAAGTTTTCCCAGGCAGTGCCAACTGGAATTCTGGAGGAGATACTCCCAGATGGGGTAAACTTACTGCATGAAGCAAGTGGATCTTAGTAATATGATCACGATCAGTAGTGGATGATATTGTGCACCTGCCAGATATCTCTGGCATGAATAAGGCACTCATTCTTCCAATTGCCAGCGTGTTTGCTAACCAATTCCAGATGAGTCTGTCCCCAAGCATTTTTTTCAGCCTAAGGGAGCTGACTTACCCCATGTTATAACTTCCCTTAGGGGAAGCTCGTGTCCCCTGACTGTTTCATGCAGTGCTACAGAGGCCTTGTTTCAATTTGGGAGATATCTAGCAGTTATCCCAGCTCCAGAGCTCCTGGAGGGTTTGGCTAAAATCTCTGCTGTAACTGCAACGTAGTTCAAATTCTCCCACAGCCAAACCCTGCCCTTTGTACTGCATGAAAGATGTTGTTCCAGAGATGATAAGCTCCCCAGTAAACTTTGTGGTGCACATTTCAATCTCAGTGTCTGTTTCCTGGGGAACCCAGCCTAACACAGAAAACTGAACAAATGGAAAGGCACAGCATGCTTTTGGATGAAAATATTCAACAGCATATGAGGTCTGTCCAGAGGTATTAAGCCATGTAATATGAAAAATAGAGACATTTATTGAAGAAGATACAAAATGCAAGAAACATTGTACATAGGACAATGGCACCTCAGCCCCTTCAAAGTAGGCACCTTGGGACCTCACACAGTTCTCCCAATTGCCATCAGCTGCCCCACTGTATTTTCCTGAATCTCATCAATGGTCTGAAATCTCTTCCCTTTCAAAGGTGATTTTAGTTTGGGGAAAAGGCGAAGTCTTAGGGTACCAAATCTTTGCTGTAGAGGGGCAGAGTTACCTGGGCAATTTGATGTTTTGCCAAAAACCTCTGCAAGAGATGTGATGCATGAGTGGGCACATTGTCATGATGAAGCTGTCAATCAGCAGTTGCCCAAGCTGTGGCATTCTGAATCATCCAAATAATTTCCATGGATAAATGTTCAAGTGTAATGCAAAATTTGATGCAGACTCATTGCTATACTTGCCCAGTCATTTTGAATGTGAAGGCCACGCAGTGCACATGCTCACTCAATGGTGTCTGCTGCCCCCACTGACTAGTGCAGTGAAGTGATCCTTGTTCACACATGTGCGTTCTGGTCCACTGTCCTTGGCTGCCAGCTTACATTAATGTCATACAAACCATTTTCGTTATATTAACAATGGCTAGACTTCTTCCAGACAGACCTGTGAGTAACTCAATCATTGTTAATTTTTAAGTTGATCAACAGCCCCCAATAAAATTTTGAACTTATTTTTTTAATTAGGCAAAGTGACTCAAAATTCCATATGGAAAAAAAAAAAGTAAGAATAGCCAGGAGAATGTAAAGAGGATATTAGTTCATCCAGATCATTCTAGGTGTCAGAATATCTACTTCCTTAACAAAGAAACAATTTGTAGAAAAGTGATTTTTAATCAGAATTTAGTTTTTAGTCATGTTTGTTTCACGTTGAGACAATATAGCTAGCTCTAATCAGGTAAGATGTAAATGACCCCAAATTTTTTAATATAGTGAAATTCTGAAAGAATTCATCTATCACCAAAGTATTTTATATTTGACTTGGGCCCTTATTACCTCCTAGCTCAATCTTACCTGGTATGCATGTTATATTCTTATAGCATAAACATACTTATTCATGGCAGAGTATTGTTTTATTATTTCTAGTTTGTTTTCATTGTAGTAATGTGTTCTAGAATGCTACAATAGTTATATAGTTATATGAAATAAATAGTGGGGCATCTACTATAAAACTTCAGGAAAAGATCAAGATGCTAAACACTGCCAGAGACAAAGGCTTATCCATCTCAACTACAGAAATTATTTTTCTCATGGTTTATATTCTCCTGTTTTATAATGGCAGTAATAATGAATAAGTTGTAAGTACTGACATGTAAGAAGTCCCTAATGACTGAAAATATCTGTTCTGTAAGGTCAAACTCTAATTTTGCCGTTTGATTAAGTCAATGGTTATTTTCCAATTTTCTTCACAGTGAAAATGAATACCTGTTAGATAGGACATAGTGCCCCAGATTGTATGGTGTTTCAGACTGTGGGTGTGAGACAAGTGAAATCTATGTATTAAAATGATACTGGGCATTAAACAATTGCTACTTGTGATTGTTGCCCCTGTTCTCTGCTGTCTTTTAGCAAAGACAATGTGGCTCTTTCAAGAAAATGAGTTGATAATATGGGGTAGGATAAAAATATTCTTCTTCACAAGGAATCCAGCTTTCTTATTACTTCTAAAAAAGAAAACTAAGGAATCTTTATCTTTGGCTCTCTCATTTCACATCCACTACTGGGAAAATTTGAAAAAAGATTGGAATGTACTTACAAATCAGTAGCTACTCCAACTAGAAAACAGATACCTATGTAGATATCTTTGTGGGTAAACTTTATTTAAGAATAATCTTTTATCTCGGATGATTACTCTACCCCTTGTATGCTATGTTTTCTATTTAAGAATGGCAGTATGCTTTCTGTCAATCCAAGAGTTTGCTGACCCCACATAACTTTCTGACTCCATTTATCATTAGCCCTTAACCCTGACTCTGATCCATCCAACCCGATCGATAGGCCGCTGCTGCCGTTGCCACGTGTGGTGTGAATTCTGGCCCCGCTGGCATCTCAACTGCCCTGTCTCTCAGCCACATTCATCACTTCCTTCAGGAACTACCTCCCCAGTTCTGCCCTCCCTGGAACGAGGCCTGCTTTCACTTTACCGTTTTTAACCTCTTATACCTTCAAGTTCTCCTTTTCTTCTCGCTCACATTTATTCTACAGAACTCAAAGCTTTCTATTTTATCTATCCTTATTAAAGTCAAGGAGCATTGTATTGTGTTTCCTTTTATCCATCTAAAGAACTCATTCACGTTGTAATATGATGCATAGTCTTCTTCGTTATAAATTTATTTCTAGAGATAGTTTTTTTTATCTTGAGTTGAGATGGAGAGAACACAAAATAATTTTGCAAATGTTTACTTCTTGAATAGTCATGAGCTGAGGTGACTGTAAATGAATCACGAGCATTTCCACTGCTCTGGCTCCACTTTCTCCTCTACCGTTGTTTTTCCAAACTCTTTCATTGTCTACGGCAGTATCTGACTTGTGTCAGCGCACAAGTTTTAAGTGCTTTATCAAACTAACAGCTACTCCTCAAGAAGTGTGGTTGATTTTGCAGATACTTTTGCTTCTGTATTTCTTTAAATTGAAATAGTTGAATTTAAGGCAGCAAATCAGCCAAATATAAAATGGAAAGCAATATGCTAGAGGGAGTTGTCCGGGGAGGTGAGTGTCCACTGTAGCTCATGCAAATCCAATCACTTGATGCTCAGTCTCTTAGGAAAATGGAGGCAATGGTCAGGTGAGACGTGTTCACTGTGGCCATAGCCGTGTGTGGAATGCAGTCCTGGAACTTCCAAGGCATGTTGCCTGGAACCTAAGACATGCTCAAATCCATTTTTAGAATAAATGATTGAATAGAAAGGCATGAATAAATGATATTTGTTCCTCAGTGTTAACCATGTCAGAGAAAACAGGGGTAAAAATTTCTGTAATAAGGCAAGCTAAATGTTGACAACCACCACTCATAGCATTAGCAGGGCATACCTGTTAGCAATTGGCATAGGAAGCTCAAAGCACACGGAACAGAATTAAAATAAATGTGCAAATAGGATTTTCTCTGTCACATTGTAAATCTAGGTGCAATATATACATCTGACCATCTGCCCTCTTTTGAGGGAAAAACTATTAACTGGTCATTTCCTAGTGTAGGAATCAGTTTTGTTCCCCTGCCCTTTTCTGCCATCTTCTCCTCTGCATTTCAAAAGTTTCACAGAAAGATTATTGGTATACTGATGGCAGGCTTTAAATCAAAGCACCCAGTTAAAAGGGTCTTTATTTGAAAGCTTTCTTTAGCACAGATAAACAGTGATTTGTTCTGCATGAAGCTGATACAGAAGTGGAAAACAAGTGTTTGAGGTCACAGAACAAAACATGGTTTGCCAACTTATAACTAATGTTTGCAGACATTACATATTTCTTAAACACTCGTGGGGGAAGTTCTGTCCGATGCTCCGGATTAGTTTGAAAGGTAGCGTGTCTAAGCAAGCACCTGTTCTTCAGGAGAAAGCAGTCCAAGCTGGGAAAGTCAGAACATTTATGATAAAGACAGGACTTGTGTAGGTGATCGAAACTGTAATTACAGACAGTAAATGAATTCCGTAAATGATGCAAACAATAGAAAAGCATAAATGCTGCTGAGTGATGACAAGGACGGCATTTTGTAGGCAACCCAGAGAAAGGTTGTTTCTTCACAGCAAAAATAGCTCCCTGCAAACACACACTGAAAGTCAGCCTTCTTTAAACGCCATTTTGGCATCCGAATGATAACAGTGTCGGCTGCAATTTCTCTGAATAAAAACAGGGGTTATATATGAGGTATACAGGGGCAATGGTATGGTGACAAAAATAATCATTCCACTGACAAGTCATGGAGTCTGCTCTTGGCCGGAAGCACAAATGTCAATATAACTCCTGTGTTGAACAAGCAAAACTCAGGGATGTAGCCATAAAACAACTTTATATTAATACCCTCTGTTTAAATTAGTCTCTGAGGCTTCTTTTTTGTTTCTGGCAGGCCCTACGACATTTCTCCCAATTCTTAAATAATCAAATGTCTTAGAGTCAAGTTAAATCATGAAACGTGGGCAAGGTCAGTAGTAAACGTCATCAATATCATAAAAAACAGTTATTTAAAACCCAAAATGTATTGAAAAGCTAGACTCCTCTCCTCCCCCTGCAGGAGGTGGGAAGTCTCCTGTCAGGGAAAAGGAGTTGGCTTCTGCCTTGTATGCTCCCGCCACCAGCATGCCCACCACAGTAGCTCCTGACCACTTGCGGATGGTGACTGGGGAAGGAAGAGACAAAAGGTGTCTGGAAATATCCCACTGCGCTGACACAGTCATGAACGGATGTTGGTGTCTGCTGGACTTTGGAGGTGTCGAAAGCTAGCAGTCTCTCTCCCTCTACCTATCATCTCTCTCTCCTAAGCTTTTCATGGCTTCTTTGGAGAGTTCCCCTATTTCTGAGAATCTTTCCCTAGGAGTTCCTTTGGAAAGGTCAAATATATATTCCCATTCTTTCTGAATAACTGACTCCTTCCTCTGCTTTTAGAAATCCAATCACACCTCTAGCTTTTCTGGGTTTTCTTTTTAGGTTGTCTTCTTGGATGGACCTTAAGAAGAACCACGTGGGGTCTCTCCCATAGGCCTACATGGTCCAAGAAAAGCACTCATCACTCACCCATCTATGTGTGAGTTATTAAGAACTACATATTGCACACCTCCTTTGAAACAATTTTACTTGATATAATCTTTGCAAAAAGATTGTCTTTGAGCCACAGTTGAAAGGTAACATCTTAACATCCCTTTGTGTGAGTATAGTATATTGATTAAGAGAATAAGCATTATACCTTTGATCAAGATAACCCTTCTAAGCGCTAGTTTCTTAGGTTTTTTTGAGAATTAAGTGGTAATATGTCTGTATAGTGTTTAGCAGATGGCCTGTCACACAGGAAAAGTGGCAGTATGTAGGAGCTATCATTATTCATTGAGTCATTGTGTTTGGGAAGAAGAAAAATGCATATTTATGTATGCTCTCTGAAGATGTGTCAACCTTACAATTATCACTGATCCCCGAGATTTCAAAACAATACATATATCTAGCAGCTTGACTGTTTGCTGAAATGTTTATTTTCTCCTGTAAAGGTTTGGATGGCTTCAATATTTTGTTCACTCTCTTCTGTATACATTTTCCTCTTCTTTTCTAACTGCTTTCTTTACTAGAAGGGGGAAAGGAAAGAAGTTTATTAACATGCTCTGATGTATATGTCCTTTCCTAACATTGCTTTTTACAGGAAAAATGCCTTTTGGTGATAGGAACAGAGTAGTGTGACCAGGGCAACAGTAAATCTGTCCTAAAGCCACTTTCTGACTGTAAATCATCGTCATGGAGGATTGGCTTTCTGCTCTTGCTGACACTTTACCCAGGGAAGTGACTGGAAGGATTGGAAGTGATTTCTACTGCACTGGCCCCTTTGGCATGGTTCATTTCTGCCCGCATCTCAGCCTGAGCCAGTGGAAATGGAGTTTCTGGTACTGAGGATCAAAAGATGGCGGTCCCATCACAGTGAAGTCTCCAGATGCTACTCTGCCTCCCACCTTGTCAGCTCCCAGTAGGTGAAATATTTCTGAAGCAGTTGCTTGGATCTGCCAGTGTTGCTTTAGGTGAATCTGTTTTGCATTCTTAGCTTGTAGGTAAGAGCCATACAATAACAGCAGGTTAATTCTTTAAATTACTAATATTTCACACAGATACCTTAAATAATTTTATGTTTCATACAATTATATTAAAATTTTATAACAAAATAAGTTATTTAAAGTTAAAATTGCTATAAAATATTGGTTGAATATTAATACATTTTAATTTTAATTTAAACATTTATTATAAAGTAAAACAAATCCAGGAAACCACACCACACAAATGTGTCATTTGATGACTTATTTTGGTTGAAAACCTTGTAGCCAGCCCCCAGGTCAAGAACTAGACTTTCTGGCCATCCTCCCTGAACGTGCCTCACCTTTACCTTGCACCCTTCTTTCCCCGAAGTAATCACGGTCTTGACTTTTATAAAAATCGCGTCCTTGAATTTCTTTCTACTTTTATCATCCAAGTGTGTCTCCCTGAAGCTATAGTTTAGCCTTATCCAGTTTTTTATTTGATGATTTTTAAAATTTCTGTTAATCTACAATTTTCCCTTCTGTCACTTTCTTTCCTTTTTCATTTATTTGCTGAGGAGCACAAACATTTGCCCTTTAGGGGTTCCAAGCTTGGATATTGCTGATTGTACGCTCTAGGTGCGGTTCAGATCTGATCCTCGGTGTTTTATATTTCCTGAAATTTGTCATCTTGCTGGATCTACAGGGTCAATTAGAATCAGGAACAATTCCTTTATTAAGATTTCAGGCATTGTCTTTAGCTGGGCAAAATGTAGGCGAAATGTCCAGTTTCCTTTCTGTGATTAGATTAGGTGTTTATGCCTAGAGTTAGTAACTTAGATGGTTGTAAAATTGGTGGTATTCCAATTCCATACATTTCTTATTATTAGATAGAACACTTTTTAAAAAGGATGCTTTCCCTCACATACTGTTTGGCTACCCAGTGCTTCTGTGTCTATAGGAAAAGCAAGATCAGCTTGATCTTTTAAATCAGTTCTTAAGAAAATGAATTAGGTTCTTTTCTTCCCAATGTAACACCTAACTGTTTGCTTTTTCTTTTTAAAATATTGATTCTTTAGTAACTTGTGGTTAACCTCTTTGAGTGGTTTTCACAATTTATAATTATTGTCATGTCTGAAGCTCAGATTGTCCCAACTTTGGTCACTGGGAGCCATTTCAAGATGATGACTCGGTTTTTTTTGATACAACTCTACTAGATTTTGAAAGCCCCTTTCTGTTTAGCATGGCAGGATGCTACAGTTTCATCTCATTTTGTTTCTCCCATAGACTAGGAACTGCCATGCTTCCAAGAAGCTCTGGCTTCATTGAGTGGAAAATGGTATTTCAAGACCATCATACGCATTCACTACAGAGGATTATTGTTCTTAATTGTTTGGTCATTGTTTCTGGCCTTTCGAGGGGTAGAGCTGCGTTATGTTATGTGCAGGCATAGACACATGGGTATCTGTGACTCATATAGAGTTTTTATTTATCTTCTATAATATATCCGTATGTTCTTCCTGCACAGAAAAGCCTGGTTCTCGAGAAAATACTGGATGG
Source organism: Carollia perspicillata (assembly GCA_004027735.1). Taxonomy (NCBI): domain Eukaryota; kingdom Metazoa; phylum Chordata; class Mammalia; order Chiroptera; family Phyllostomidae; genus Carollia; species Carollia perspicillata. The sequence goes on along the minus strand of PVKM010000087.1, from coordinate 101,984 downwards.
CAGAATTAGAACATCCCACAGTGCACATACAACAGTATGAAAATAGCAGTAATAATATTACCATCATTAATATGCAAGGGAAATTATTGAAAAAAATTGAGTGCATGTGCTGTTACCACCACCCTACTTTTTATAATTGTACTGTTTTTAAAGTTCAGAACATACAGCCATATGTGGACATACATATGAACCATCTTTCCCTTTTAACCTTCATTCGTAACTCCATGTTTAATGCTTACTATCCCTCTGTAGGTCAGAGTTTCTCTGACACGTGTTTGAGTGTCTCTGAACGCTGTTTTGTGTTTTCCAGGAAGAACTTATGGAAATAATATTGTTTGTCTCTCTTCAGGTGATAACAATTGGTCTTGGCTCATGTTTGAAAGTCAGTTTTGCCGTGTAAAAAGTATTTCACTCAAGTTTTCTTTTCTTGAGTATCATTAAATATTAACTGTCAACAAGTCTAATAATCTAGTTTTATCTGCCTTATAAAAGACACTTTCCCTTTTTGTCTAGCACAAGATGGAGTTTTTATTTTCTTATTTTTTCTGTCACCTAATTTCTGAGTCTTTCTATTAATGATTTATGTTATTCATTCATACGTTTGATCATTTCTTACTGCTTTCAGCTCGTTTTGATATAGTAGGTGTGGTTTGATCTGTTCTGTGGGCATGTCTTTCTGGAAGGCTTGCAGTATTTGTAGTTTTTCTAATACACAGATAAAATACATACACACCAGTGTATGTAGGAATGTCATTTTGATTCTTGTTTTTTTTTTTAATAATAACTTTGAATAGAAGTAGACTTGTCTTTTCCTGTTGCTCAAAGTTGAGGTGAAATTAATCTTCCTGGGTTTGCAGAAAGTGGTATGCTTCTCCAAGCACACGTTTCCTTTTGCATGGCTTCCTTTAGTGGTCGCCAGGACAGCCCCTCGTTCACTGCCATTTCTCGGCTCTGTTCTGCCTCCCCACAACACCCTTGCTTGTGTCTGAAATCTCTCTTTCTTTTGTTTATACTGCCTGCACCCTGCTCAGTTGTGGTTCTGCTCTCAACAGCCTCTCCTCAGAGTGGGTCCCAGTTCATAGAACCTGCTCTGTTCTCTTCACTCTGTAGTGCGGATCTGTTAGAGTCACCCCACTCCCTCCTCCCGATTCAGCTGCTGCTCTCAAGTTGGCCCACCAAACGTGCAGTGAATACATGGTGGCAGTTTGGGGGGTTCTCTCGTTGTGTGGTCCACAAAATATCTGTGCTCCTTTGCTTCCTTCTTCACTGGCAATGACTTCAGGAATGTCTGGTGGAGGTGATGGTTTGTCCCCACATGCTTGTTTATGAGGACAGCAGGACAACTTCTCACCTAGTTTTGTTATAAATGTTGTCCTAAGGGATTTTAGTTTTACAATCTAGTTCCTCTACTCATTTTTGATATGGGTATTTCAAGGAATTTAAAAGCAGTGCAACTCCTACCACTATCATTATTTTATTTTTAAACATAAAATTTACTAGAAGTTTTTCTAAAACACAGGTAAAATACATACATACCAGTGTGCCACAAAATCTACATTCCAGTTGTTATTTTTAAAATAATATAAATGTAAACAATATTAGAGCACAGACTATATTTTATTTTTAATCTCTGTATTTTTCTTTTTTATTTAATTTTGATTGTATTTTTCCATTACCATTTAGTCCCCTTATATTCTCCTCCCCTTGGCGATCACCACACTGTTGTCCATGTCCATGAGTCCTTTTTCCTTTTTGCTCAATCCCTGCACTCCCTAACCTTTTTATTGAATTTATGGGGTGATGCTGGTTAACAAAATTATACAGGTCTCAGGTGCACACAATTCTACAACACCTAATCTGTACACTATATTATGTGTTCACCACCCCAAGTTATCAATAAAATTTTAAAATTTGACCAGCTACTTTTTTTTTGCCCTAATACTCTCACAGTGAATTCATAGATGGAGATATGGTTTCATTCATGTTGAAAACCTAAACAAAAAAAAGATAGCAAATGGGTACTTTTAATGGACTTTTCGACTTTTTACATTAGGTACATAAAGACAGCATTTGTTAGGTGTCAGTTTTTGAGTAACGCCATATTTTTGTGAGAGTAGATAAATGTTGGTTGTGTACCTTAAACATTTGTAACTGAAAGGACAGATAAAAAAACTTTGCCTTGTGTATCTTTTCCCTTGAAATTTGAGCCTAGTGTATTTGTAAGGTAGAAGCAGTTACCATTTGACATACTACACTTTGTCAGAAGAACCATCAGTCATTCTTGTTAGTTATAGTAGGCAGGTAATGAATGCATATCTCAGACAATTGCCTTATTTTAAAAAACTATAGCAGTAGTAAATGGGTTCTGATAATTTCATCTAGTGAATATTGTCTGTAGCTGTATCTGTAATAAAAAAAGAAATTAGATTTTGATGCCCCTTTTTATTGTGAAGTATTCCCAAGTGTGTAACATATCATATATCAAAAAGTTTCACTGGAAATGCTCACAAAATGTTACCCAGTTTTATGTGATTTTTCCCAATCTAAGTAAGAAACTCCTCTTTAAAAGAAGTGTTCCACTTACTACTGTGTCACCTATAATGTGTTGTTGTGTTTACAAATTATAGCCATTCTAGACTTACTTTAACATGCTTATGCGAAATCTTTCCTTTTTGATCGGAACAGTTGATAATCATGAGAGATTCTTGCATGTCTAAAGAGAAAGTAAAACCTCTACTTGGAGGAGTTTGTACCATCATCAAGATAAGAATAACCAAGTTTATACTAATATTTTATTTAAGTCAAAATGAGCAAAAAGTGAGGAACTAACACATTAAAACTACCTGTTTCTTTCTATTGCCATTGCCTGAAGAGTCCCATAGTTTCATTGACAATATAATCTTTTCCTACATCCTTTTTCAACAGGGTAATTTTGATACCTGGCAAACTTCAGAGGGCAATTTGAAGGCTGACTTCTCTCAAGGGCTAATTTTTGAGGTCCAAATATGTCTCAACATTTACTTCACCGTAGGTGAAGCCATTTCCTCAAATGTGCGTACTGAGCGTTGTTACAAAGGAAAACCTGCAGGCTTTAGAATCAGAAAGCAGTTAGTTCAGTCCCTGCTCAGAGGCTCCTTATGTGACCAAGGACAAGTTACCATCCTTTTTGGTTCTGTTTTTTCATGTCTAAAACAGACCTATGAATTTTTTAATTTAGAGTGTGGTGTATAGATTTAGAGTTAGGCATATTGAATATTATAGACATTTAAAAATATACCCATTCACTTCTCATATGCAAAAGAATGTATTTTCCAAAGTGAATGTAGGAAATATATGTGATGTGGAAATCCCCCCAGATGATTTTATATGCCCCTGTCGCTTCTGAAGACTTGGCACCTTGAAGTTTTAGCCCTTTCATCAGGGAAAGCAAGGTCTTCAGGTCCTCGTAGCCAAGCAACTGGACAAATCAATCTCTTGGATACCAGTCATTAAAAGATTTAATTGAAATTAACTGTAACTAATCATTGGTACCCTATTTATTTAAATGAATTAAATATTTGTTTCCCATTTATATCCATTATATTTCTAAAACATCTGATTTATGATTCACTTAAATGTCACCAATGCTTATAAAAGAAAACCTGCATGAATCTTTTTTTGTAGACTAGTAAGTAATGAATGCATGCATTTCCTAGGTAAAGAACTGATTTATTGTTTTCGCTTTAAGACGCTTTGCATTGAAAAATGTAAACTTACAGAAAGTGGGATTTTTAAAAATAAAGATCCCATGAATAGGAGAGAGTACACATTGACATTATGCTAATTACAGACTTGAATCATTGACACCTGCGTTGTTTAGTGGGACACAATGCTGCATCAAGGTCTCTGTCCTTTTGTTGATTTAAAATGTTATCCTTGAAATATCAATGTTATAAATATTAATAAAAATACTAAGAGCATGGCACGTGAATTCTAGGAAGACTAATGACTTCCAGTTAAATATCAAGTCATTATTCTAACGGACATTTTACTAGGCAGCAAAGAGGGAATAACACTGTAAGCCCTTCATAAAGGTCTTAACAGCCATTCAATTGAGACAAAAATTCCATCAACTAGTTGTTTGACTTAAATAGACTGATTGTTTCTGGGTGAATTAATCAGCCTCTGGTAATCATCTCTCAACACCAGAAACTAGTCAGGCTGATTTTTTGCCCCCTTTAATTGGTTGTATTTCCAGTTAGGGCATGTGGACACATACACAAACACACATATAGACCTACACAATTATTTGCGTGGGGCAACAACTCATATCAGCTAGCTCTGGTAGCTTGACACATGCCAGTGTACAGGGTCTGGCAGAAGTGATGCCTGCTTGAGTGTGGTTGGTCGGGTACGTGAGTGTCTCACACGAGGTGGACAGCAATTTGAACATTTCACCGAAAATGTCACATGATGTGCTTGAATGTGATATTGTCATGTTACAGAATCACATGCTTATGACTTTGTAATAAAAGAGTTTGTAATAAAAAAAGGGTGTTGTTGGTGCCAGGTCCTGGAGACATGTCTCAACAACATAGCACAGAGTGGTAAAGGTAAGATGCATAGGAGTATGTAGAGTAAAAGATCATTTTGCTGTCTATCTATCAAAACGATATTATACATTATTCATGTATGAAAATTTATGTCAATAAAAACACGGAAGGTGAATAGGAAGGATGTACATTAAATGTGCAAGACTTGTGCCTGAGAAATAGTTGGAGGAATGGGATTGGCGACAAGAGGGCAAAAAAGCAAGGGGCGATGTTGTGACCAAGAGTGGCAGCGTGCCATGAAGTGCGTAGTGGGATCGACCACAGCAATGCTGTATCAGAATGTAAAAATTGGGATGTCTGCAATCTATCTTTTCTTTAGAATATGGGCATTTTTCAATCTGACCTGGACCTATTTAACATTTAAAATGACACAATGTTGTCATTCACTTTCCTCTGTGCCAAGTTGAATGTTGAAATGGTGGGCAGTTTGAAGAAAGCATCACATTTCCAGTTGTTTCTTAGAAATCCTATTCATGTGACTTACACTACACACTTTGGCTACTATAAGTGTCCATACCAGTGAGGAATGTTTTCTTATTTTATTAAAATTTGTATTGTAAATACTATCTACCTCTAATAGGTTTTGTTTAAAATTCCACAGTTAGTGCATCAATAATTTAGCTTCATCATTTAAACAGGAGTTAGTGAAACGTTTTGCCTGGCAAACACAAAATGACATTGAGAACCTTGTAGCCCTCATATTTTACAAAAATGTGAGGGAATGAAATGCATGTAGCACTCTCAGTTTGAAAGAGTCTAAAGAGTGATTCCTGTTAGAACTTCCAAGGGCAAATCAAAATCCATTTACAATTACTCCTGTCCTAATTTGTGGCAAAGTTAGGAGATCTCAACAGTGCTACCTGATTGTCACTGGCTGTCCATACTCACTTGATAAACCAGTGTGTATATGATTACATTAAATTCCTTTTGCAGATGGTGTCCTTTTTACTCTGCAGCTTTTTATATGAAACAGTAACTTTCAGAGAACCTTTTCCCCCTTAAGACTAGTGTTTTCATTAGACCACCTTCCTACCTACTTATACATTAAACAAGAATAAACTAAGAAATGCATTAAAGATTTAAATGTTAGACTCAAAACCATAAAAATCCTAGAAGAAAACATAGGCAGTAAAACCTCAGACATTTTTATAGTAGTATTTCTTCTGATATATCACCCTGGACAAGAGAAACAAAAGAAAACATAAACAAATGGGACTACATCAAACTAGAAAGTTTTGCACAGCAAAAGAAACAATTAACAAAATGAAGAGACACCCAGTGAATGGGAGAACACATTCACTGCTACATCTGATAAAGGGTTAATAACCAAAATTTATAAAGAACGTACAAAACTCAACACCAAAAGCAAAACGAACAAACAATCCAATTAAAAAATGGACAATGGACCTCAATAGACACTTTTCCTAAGAGGACGTACAGATGGTCAATGCACATATAAAAAGGTGCTCAATGTCGCTAATCATCAGACAAATGCAAATTAAAACCACAATGAGATACTATCTCACAATTGTCAGAATGGCTATCATCAATAAATCAAAAAACAAGTTGATTTATCGAAGACAGCTCCAAAGAAGTGCTGGTGGGGATGTGGAGAAAATTGAACTCTTGTGCACTGTTGGTGGGAATGCAGCCTGGTGCAACCACTGTGAAAAGCTGTATGGAGCTACCTCAGAAAATGACAAATGGAACTGCCTTATGACCCAGAGATTCTACTTCTACGAATTTATCCAAAGAAACCCAAAACAGTAATTCAAAAAAAAAATTGTACCTCTATGTTCATTGCAGGTTCATTTACAATTGCCAAGATATAGAAGCAGCCATCAGTGGATCAGTGGGTAAAATAACTATGGGACATTTACACAATGGAATACTACTCAGCCATAAAAAAGAAAGAAATCTTACCTTTTGCTATAGCATGGATGGACTTGGAGAGTATTATGTTAAGTGAAATAAGCCAGTCAGAGGAAGACAAGTATCATATGTTTTCACTCATATGTGGAATCTAATGAACAAAATGAACTGACAAGCAAAATAGAGACAGACCTATAGACACAGAACAGGCTGCCAGCTGCCAGGGTTGAGGGTTGGGGGGCTGGGTTGGGAGATAGAGGATTGAGTAAAACAGAGGGGACAACTCATGTACATGGACAACAGCATGGGGATTGTCAGGAGGGGGTTGTGGAGGGAGGTGAAGGAGGGTATAGAGGGAAAAATGGGGATGGAAGGAGAGTTGACATGAGGTGGTGAATGCACAATACATTGTGCAGATGACACATGTGGAATTGTGTACCGGAAACCTATATACTTTTAACCAATGCCACCCCAGTACAATCATCAAAAAGGGAAAAAATCTAAAGGTAAAAGAATAGTGAAACTGTAGCTTATTCATACTGATGCATTCATTTCACATATAGGTCTTCCTTTAAGATCTAATCAAGAGAGAAAATTCTCTATAGTCAACAAAATATACTGCACACGTCTCTGTTTCTTGTCAGCTATCTCAGATCTGCATAAGAGGATGGCTTAAAATCCCAGTAATAGGCTTCAAGAAAAAAGAAAAAAAAACAGTGTGAGTAAAAAAATTATAAATAATTGCCCATTTCTACAGCAAAGTTCAAACTTCTCTACGGAAATGGTGAACAGCTCAAATAACATGAGGGAACATCCTTCTTTAGGGATAATTAATGCCCTAGTACTTTTCTCACTGTTTATTATGTACAATCAAATAGACAGGAAAATGTGAAGAGCTCAAAGGCTAATGCTAAAGTGAAATGTATACAAAAGACTTACATGTGTTGAGTTTTTTTTTTATGAGGTGCTAATTTTAATTTCATATGTTATTTCTATAATGCAGAACAAAGAAAAAGACATTTGTTATTCATGCAGTAGCTGCAGGCATTTTTTTAAGGAAAAACTTTATGTTGTGTCAAATGTGTTGAGGTACCTTCTACTTCATATACATTTCAAGCTTTGAGGCAGGTAGGTAATAAAAATTGTTTACCACTAATGACCCAACAGCAACAACAAAACTCACAACATGTATTTATACTCAGATATTATAAAATGTTTTAATATTAACAAAATGTCAGGAAATATTGCACAATATAGGGAGGAGATTAACTTTATTTTACTTCAGTGGTTGATGATAGTAACTGAATGGTGAAGTGGCTTGCATAACACTGTGTTTTTCTGAATGCAATTTCAGGAATATGGAATTGTATAGTCTGAGAAATATAGGGAAATGTAGGAAATCACTGCATAAACTGCTTCGACTAAAGTAGACATTGTGATGAAGTATAATCTCTTCAAGTAAACAGTGATTATGTTAAGAATGGAGACACAATCACACAATTTAAGTATTTTGCCTTGGCAGCTCTGCTCTTATTTTTCACCCTGCCTTTCTCTGGGACGTACGTTCCTTCTAGTCTTCAGCTTACAAATATGGGCAAGGGGCCAATATATATAGGAATCAAATCTGTTTAGAAAATATTACTCTTTAGAGAGCAGCTAACTGTACTTAGGCCTAATTTATTTCCCTTGACCAAGAGACTATTTTAATGGACATTGCCTCCAGATGACACATTTCAGTTGACTAAAGACATTTCTGGGACATAAACCACACAAAGCAGCAGATATCAGCCCAGGAATAGCCTTCTGAAATAAGCAACAGAAGCCACTTGTTAAATTCCTACATAACCCTCTGGACACCTGTGCAGCAGGCTAAACCTACTGCCCCGAACACCTATGTTATGTTTTCTTCAAGCCCCCACTTCTCCCATAATTTTTCAGCTCTGCACTGAGTGGATCTCAAAAATGTACTACACCAAGATAGTCAATACTTGACTGTAAAAAAAAAGTGTATGTATTTTATTTTTTAAATGTTGTATTTATTTATTTTTAGAGAGAGGGGACAGGAAGAAGAAAGAGTGGGAGAGAAACATCAATGTGCAGTTGACTGTCATGTGCCCCCTATTGGGGACCTGGCCTGCAACCCAGGCATGTGCCCTGACTGGGAATTGAACCGGCAACCCTTTGCTTCACAGACCCATGCTCAATCCACTGAGCTACACCAGCCAGGGCAAAAGTGTATGTATTTTAAAAGATCATGAGATATCTTATGCATCCCAAATAATAGTTTTTCTTTCACTTCAGTAGACAGTGATTATTCTTAAAATGTTTTGGGAATTCCATCCAGGGTTTGGCATAAATTCTTTTGATTATCTTTAGTGACAGCAGAAACTTGTTCTCAAGAAGAGTTAATTTGGAATAGTCTTATAGATAAGATGGATGCTGAAGGTTTGTGATATTCTTCTGAGTTAAGAAAAATAAAGGAATAGTGATTTTATTTTGTAGTTTAGAAACTAACTCTAAAGGTAGTTCCCAAACAGATTTCCAAAACATTTTGAGTAATTGAAACATTTTGGAACAAGTCTATGGCCTTCACGTGTGACTACTTTGAAAAAGAAGAAAGTGTGCCTATCTTTAGGACTCCTTGGCACTTAGAAATCTGTCTAACAGGAAGTTTCCATTACCTCAGTGCTGAATTTATCATCTGGACGGTATGTGGATCCTCTCCGTGTTAAACTGTCGCTCACATGCACCAGATGATATCCCTCGCTTTTGAGGAAACCGGGGAGGCCTGTCGCAGCTGCAGCTACTGTGAAAGAAAGAATACACTCAGAAAATCACTATTTTTCAAATCACTGCTTTTTAGCACAAAGTCAGATATCTTGAGGCCTAATTTCGGTTCCATCATTTACTAATTATGTAACTTCTGGCTTTAATGTTCTTGGCTTTATTTTCTTCACCTGTAACATGGGAATAATAATTATCCCTGCTTTGTAGGACTTGCAGTGAGAAACAATGAATTAATTAATATAAATTAATTGATATTAATTTATGTGTCAATTGACATGTAAAAAGCAGTTAATAAATATTCAGTAAACTTGTTGATCTCATTGTGAAACTTTGTAGATATCATGGTTAAAAGCATTATTCCTCCCATTTGGCTTTTCATTTTAATAAGAAAATGTCTGTATCAAAACAAATTATTAAATTAAGACCAATAAAGGGTTGAGAAGTATTTTGAGGCAGAATGCCCATTTCTACCAAGTGTCTTATTTTATGTACATAAGCCTGGTCCTCAGTGAAACTACTTGTTGTTGTCTACTGTTCAGTTATTGCCAATCTGAAAATCTCTCATATAGTTGAGAGCCTTTCTTACAAATAAAAATGAAGGAACCCAATTTTGAGGCATATTTTTAAACACAATTTTTTCACACTTTTTTTCAGGCCTAGAAATAAAAACCAATATGTATGTATCTTAAAAGAGGATTTTTAAAATGTGTTGTTCTATGACAGATATTTTTGTTATTTATACTTGATTTCAACTAGGCAAATTCAAAATATATGATATAAATAATTTTATCTGAAAGATGTGTATTTATTGAATGTGATAAGTATTAAACTTTTTACTTTTTTAATTTTATTATTTTTTATTACTATTTTTTCTGGTAAGATTTTTTTTTATTGTTCAATAAAAAACATTTTTCTCCACTTCCTCCCCACCACTACCCCTGTCCCACCCACCCCCACCTCCCACCCTCGAACCTACCACTCTTTGGCTTTGTCCATGGGTCCTTTATACATGTTCCTTGATGATCCTTCCTTTATTCCCCCTTCTCCTCTGTCCTCTGGTCACTGCCAGTTTGTTCTTTATTTCAGTGTCTTTGGTTATATTTTGCTTGCTTGTTTGTTACGTTGATTAGGTTCTACTTATTGTCACATAGATCTCATGATGCAATTGATAAAATGAAGAAAAAGGGCAGGTAAAAATCTAATCTTACAAGTTAGCAAAATAAGCTGTATAACCACTTAGACTTCTAGGCTTTATGCTTTTTAAGATTTTCTGGTTTATCTTGGCTTTTCAAATGAAATTGCAACATAAATATATCCTAAGGGACTATAAACTAAGTACGTAGTTTTAAAAAGTATAATCTCTGATTTAGAAATTCCAGGCAGGGATTTTTTTTTTCTGGGTAAACATTATTGGTTCAAAGGCTAGAAAGCAATTTTTGAAATTAAAAATAAAAAACTGTGAAAGTTAGTAGCAAAATGAGATTATCCTGATAATTACTTGAGTTAGTGATGTCTGTGAATGACTACAAACCCAGAATACAGAAATGTATTGTCTTAGCTTGGTTTTCCCAGCAAGTAGAGCCTGGAGCAGAGTGCTTGCATGCTGCTGCTTTATTGGAGTGTGTAATGTTACAGAGCAGGAGTGAGAGATAAGGCAGTAAAACAGGAAAGAAAAAGAGCCAAAGTGATGATGCATTATTTAGTCAACTACTCCCAAATGCACATGATTGCTCAATCCCATAGCAGTGTCTTCCAAGAAGCCATGAAAACTGTGCCTCAGGACAGTCCAGGTGGGTGGGGGAAGGAGAAACATTTGTCAACTGGCTTCCTTCTCTCATTGGTCAGACGTTCACCCCGAGAGTATAGCACCTTGCATGTGTGCTTCCCAGGACAGAGTGAAAGGTTTACAGAAGTGGTATGATGAGCTGACGTAAAGCACTGTCAGGATGGCCATGTATGAAATGGCCAGGCTGAGAGACAGGTGAGGCCTTGTATTTATGAATTGTAATGAATTCAGAGGAAAAACCATCAGCCATATTTTTCAAGTCAGAGATAACTACTTGTTAACTTTTTAATAGACTTTATTGCCATTACTTTTTCTATGCCCAATTTCAATTTATTTCAAATAAATGTGATCTCTTCCAGCCAGAATTGTGTTTAGCTTTAAATAATAGGAATTAACTGCTAAAGATGTTTATCATACATAGCTTGAAGTTTGAAGGTAGGCATATGACAATTTGGCAACTCGTCTGTGTCACTGAAGACCCAGGCTTCTTCTGCCCCACATTCTGCTCTCATGGCTATTTCAGGCTGTTCCTCTTGACCACATTTGACCCAAGAAAGACAAAGTATAAAAGACAGTCCAAGCATAATTCTGTTTATGGTTTTATAAGACAAAACTGAGTAACATGAGAAAAAGCATCTACCACATATATATATTCTACACATATATTAAAATTAACATTATAAAAATAAGGACTTTTCATGATATACTGGAAGTGTATCTTACTCAAGAGTTCAGTTCAAATTTTAGTTGTCTAAGGAGAAATTTACTACAATCAAAATCACTTTTGAATTGATTTAACAATTTAAAATTAGTCATCATTAACAGGATAAAAATGAAAAAATCATCATGATTACCTCAGTATATGTAGCAAATGCTACATATACTGAGGTAATCAAATTTTTAGATATCAAATCTATTACCCATTTATATTTAAAAAAATGTTAACTGACTAGAAATAGGAGGAAATTTTTTAGTATAATAAAAGCTATCTAATAAAAATGCCACAGTGAATATCATACTTCATAGTAAAATACCCAACACTTTTCCCCTGAGTTTGGAAACAGAGGAAGCATGTTCTCTATTGCACTTATATTCAACATTGTGCTGAGTGTCTTAGCCAGTGCGATACGACAAAAAAGAAATGAAGATATAAATAAAACACAATACTCATTAATTTCAGTTACCATGATTGCATACATATAAAATCAGAAGAAAGTACAAGTTATTGCAGTTAATAACTGACTTTAATGAGGTTAGAATCAAGGTCAACATACAAATAACAATTATAATTTTATAAAGTAGGAAAATGTTAGATAATGAAAAATTTTAGATCACCCTTTACAATAGCATCAAAAGTACTAAATCTTTATAAATAAATCTAATGAGAGATATGCAGGTTTGTTACATTGAAATCTCAAAGCATTGCTGAAAGAAAGTAGAGACTTAACAAATAGATATACCATGTTCTAGAATTAGAAGACTCAGTATGATAGTTCTCCTATTTGAATTCTCTTTACTCTCTCTTATTCTTTTCACTTTGCTTCTTGTTCTTTCTCCATTTCTGCCTTGCTTTTGTAAGTAAGGTAAACAACTTTATCATGGCCTGGTGGAAACTGTCTCATACAGCAATTTCCTTCATAAAAGTATATTTATGGATCTTTGACCCCATGAGCAAAAGCATCTGAAAGTCTCAGCCAAAGAATTAGTGCTATTGAAAATTTGAACTCTTAAAGGATTTTTCGTATATTCAGTATTAAAATCAATAGTTTGTATTTCAGGCCAGCCTCCAAATCCCATTTAACTCATAATATAATCTATGAATTTATTTTATAATAAGATTAGAAGAAAGAAATTTGTTCTAATATTTCTAATTAAACCAAAGATCAAAATTTAATGAGGGTTTTTATTTAAAAATTTTGAACTAGAGAAAATTAGATTTAATGAAATGAAGATGAAATAAAGCTACAAATTAAATAACTCAACTAATGTTTTCCAGGCACCCTGTGAATATTTTACATAGAATTCTAAACCTTGCAACAACCTTGTAAAGTGTATCTTACTCCTAATTTGCAGAAAAGTACTTTGAACCTCAACAAGTGTTAAGTAACTTATCTAGAGTCAAATACCTGAAAAGAATCTAAGTGTGAATCTTAACCTGGGTGTGACCAGCTGACAGCCCATACTATCCCACTGCCCCAGACTGCCCCAAGTCATAGGAAATTTCAGTCCACTTTCAAAGACTTCACGCCCAGTGGGCTAACTAGATTTCCTGAAGGGAAGGAACTCTTGAGATCACTTTTTTCTCAAACCCATTATTTTATAATTAAGAAAAGTAAGGCTAAGAGAATTGGGGGGAACCTCTACTATGGGACGGGCCAATGTCAAATTCTGTTCCTTTAGATTTGGTTGGCTGCCTCACTATACCTACTGGTAGTGACAAAATTTAAGTCCTCATTATTTCTTGCCTATACAATTGCACTAGCCTCCTTACTGGTCTCTGTCTCCAGTTAATAACCCTATATACTGCTGTTTGAATAAACTTATTAACACAAATACTTGTCACACTAAAGTGGGATTATAGTATTTCTGGGAGGATTAAAAGAGATAATTCATGTAAATTTTTTACCATAGGGCTGAACACTTAACACCTAATATATACTTGCCATTATCATTTTCCTCTGCAGAGGCCATAAATGACTTTCCATTGTTCATAAAAGGAAGACTCTTTTCTCAGAAGCAGACTGTGGGAAGAGATTTCCTGTGCAAGTGATTGCTTAGGGAAAGGCTCCCTGGAGAAATAGGTAGTGAAGTGCAGGAATCGGGACAGGGAAGGGGAAAGATCCAAGAAAAGGCATGATTTCAAGCGATGTCTCAGTGCCAACCAGATCTTCTAGGAGCTCTGAAGTATGCATTGTGCCTCAAAGTATATTCACCTGGAGGCAGGGGAGATGGGCTGGCTTTATATTGCTGGTCAGACATTGGTTCTGAGCTACCGTGGGAGGGACATGCATTCCCAGCATTTGTGGCTCTTGGCCTGTGTGGTCAGAGCACCTACCATAACCAAAATGACGTCCTCAGAAAAAGGGAAAGTAATGGGAGGGAAATTGGGGACAACTGTAACTGCGCAACAATAAAAAATAAGAAAAAGGTTTTAAGTAATAATTGCACAACAATAAAAGATAAGAAAAAGGTTTTAAGTACAAGCCGGTAGAAGCAAAGCACACGGAGGCAGCGGGGAAAAGTGCACCAATTTGGAAGAGGTTGGGCAGAGGCGGGAAGTGTGCAGCACCTCTCTCCGTACTGGAGCTGCAATCTCCCTTCCTGTTAGGCCTGTTTCCCACTGTGAGCCCCCACTCTGTAGCCAAGTCACATCATTCATTCATTACCATCAGTCAACATGTGCCAGGCACTGGTCTAGGTTTTGGAAAAATACTAGTAAGTGAAAGTTTCCTCTGTCATAGAACCCACATTCTCTTGGGGGAGACTAATAACAGACAAAAATGAGTAAACATGTAGAACCTCATAGGATATCAGATAAGGAATATATATGTGTGATGAGGAAAAATATAGCAGGTTAAGGGGACAGAGAGTCAGGACTGTCAGGACTTGTTTTTTTTTTGTTTCTGTTTTTAGATGGGGCAGTTAGGAAAGGCCTCTCGGAGGAGCCGACCTCTCAACAAAGACATTAGGGAGGTGTAAAAGTGCACTGGGCTGATATTTAGCGAAAGAGGATTTCACAGGAGAGAAGACCGTGTGCACAAGCTCTGGAATGAGAATGCACCTTGCTGCTTTGCAGGAGCTACACAGAGGCCACGAAGACTGGAGTCTGGGGGTGCTGGAGAGTGACAGGAAGCAAGTGAGGGCCAGGAACTACCTAGAATAGGTCTTGGGAACTCCAGGTGTGGAGGCTTCATAGACTTTGGATTTCATTCTCTGGTGCGAAGTCGCCATAAGTCTTTGAGGAGATGAGTGATGTATTTGCTTTATGTTTCCAAATGATCACTGTTGGAGAGTACATCATGTATTTGTTGGTGTTCCAAAGATTATCCGAAAGCTTCGTGCCTTCAGAAAACAGCCACGGATTTTCTCACAGTTCTGTGTGCTGGCCATTTGGGAAGGGCTCAGCTGAACATCTGGACTCTGCTCTTGCTTTTCTGCTATTCTTAACTTCTGTGCTTCAGAAACCTCTTCCCACTCAAGTGCTAAAAAAATAGTGAAGGAAAGAAAGGGTGCTGGTTGGAGCCCAAAATATCAACATCTTTACTAATAAGATGCTAGTCGGGGGCTGTAGATTAGTGTTATGCAGACTTACCACCTGGCCGGAGGCAGCCCTAGGCAACCTCCTCATAGCCTGGCCTTAACTAGAAGTTTCTTTACTATCCATTTTGTTCTCCCCAATTCTAGTTTTGTTTTTACTTTTTATGAACAATGTAGCAAAATCTGTAACCTTGTGGAGGTCCAACAAATAGCATCCCACTCCCTTGCCAGGATTTGAAAATCTGAAAATAAAAGGAGGGCCAACAGACATAAGAATGCCAATATTATTATTGGCAAATAATAAGTTGAACGGCAGCTTAGAGAGCCCAGTGAACCTGCTGAACAACCTCCAAGTGAGGTCAACTTCATGGACGCATGGCAGACAGTGCTGGGCCCTGACAGGACCCCAGCAATGAAGGAAGGGGAAGAGCCGCTCAGGGAGAACTGTGGAGGGTAAATAGCTGCTTCTGGGGGCAGACTGGTCTCAAAAGGAGCAAGAGAGGAGGTACTGGCTATATAAGTTTTGTTTATTTTTCCCACAATCACAGCCTCATCCCGGATGGAGTGAATAAAACGGTAGAGGGAGCCCCTAATGCATTCCCATTCAAGAATGAGGGCAGAGGAGAGTTGCCCTCAGGACTCTTGCTTTGTAAAGGCATGTATATTATTCTATATGTAACTGCCTTTATGGGGCACACAAATAATTGATGGTAATATTTCTGGTAGTAATTGGAATCCTCAGAAAGTGTAGTAAAGTATTTTCTCTATATTTTCATATGCAAAAGGAATAAAATGAAAAATTTGTGTGAGTTTATATGACAGAGATATTATGCAGTTAAGAGAGGGAGCTTGGCATTGGAATGAATTTTGGGCTTGATAATTACTAGGGGCATGAAAGGAAATGGTAGAGGAAAGACAGAGAATTAAAAGTTGCCTGAGTAACCATGGTGGTAACATAGGCTCAGCACACCTGTGCTGCTGTCCAGAGTGAGCGGTTGGGGAGGGAGAGAGACACACGGTGTTCACACACTGAGCGTGTCCTCACTGTGGGGTGATTTGGGCATGGAATGAACACCACCCACTTAACGCCACTTCCTCCCCTTCACGGCTGCGCACATCAGTGTGAGGAATCTTCTGCTCTGCTCTGGACCCTGCAAATTATGTAGGCAAGTGAATTCTAGTGTATCCCAAACAGAAAAAAAATAGCAATCCTCTCTAATTTTTGCCCCAGGCACACTTTAAATTATCCTTCCACTGCCCACTTAATTACTCTAGACAGACAGCTGCTCTTCCAGGCAGCCCCCTAAATGACAGGCACTCTGGAGGGCCATCCCCAACATATGAACTGCAGGATCGGAGCATATAAAAATCATCTTTGATAATTCCACTTAAATGGAAGTTTAAGGATACGTACCACCTCCCTCTGGATATGTTAACTATTTTTTAATGATGTTATCTGATATTTTAACAATGTATGCAGAGCGGCAGAGCCTTGAGTTTGTTGTTTAACTATCTTTGATGCTGTGTCATAACAAATTAGTTTCTAAATGTTGCCAATTTGGCAGACAAAGCTGATTACTTCCTGCAATCACACTGCATATGTGCACAAGATTATAATTAATGATCAGGGATGCCAGCCATACTTTAATGATGATCCTTCAGTGTTTAGGAGCTGATTACAGCAATGGGCATTTGTGCCCTCTATTGGGCCAGAGGTGAGAGAAAGGAGGCGGTGAATCCGGAAAGATCTATCAGTGTCAGAGGATCAATCGTTGCAGATTTCCGCTATAAATTTGGAGATTCTGGGGGAGTTATTGACAAAGCTGGTGCTGTGAATATTAACAGAGTGCGTATGTAGCCTTCGCTGAAGCAGTGCAAGTCCTCATTAGGCTGGAATTGGTCTTCTGGCAACTCTGCGGTATTTGCTTCCTCTCAATACCAGTATGCCACACTGGGAGTCTGAGGAGATTAGTTAAATATTTCAGTAGAGCTATGTGAGTACTAAATTCAAGATGTTGAAGGTGTTTCATCACAATGAAATAAGCTTTATCAACTCTCACTGCCCAAGATTTAGATGTTTTAAAAGACCGTGATTTCTTTCTGTTTCTTGGCAAAAATGTGACCAACAGTTGATTGTTGTTAAGTTGGTAGTGTCGGAGATAAAAATAAGATGGAGAGAGGGAGTAAAGGGAGAAGGAGAGAACCCAAATCTTTATAAATGGAGCCCATTACAGGAATGTAATCTGAAGCCTTGGAATTCTAAAGCAATCAAAGTTCAAAGTGATTCTTTAATTAACCAAAGGATTCTTCCTGGGGAAATTTTAGATTGTCTAGCATTAAAAATGGAATTTGATTTGCTTGCCATTTAGGAATATCTTCTATACGAATTGAGGTAAATCTATAGTCTCACAGACATTTATGAAATGCTGCTTACTATGATTCCAAAAATATTTGGAAATACTAATTCCTCTTCTACCACATCTTCCTATAATACCATAAAACATCATTCCATGGCAAACCTACTTCAAAAACAAAAAAATACCGCCTCACCCCTTCCCTGTCTTTTCTGTTGTCTGTGTCTGAGTTTTTGTTTTATATCCCACGTGAGTGAAGTCATATGGTGCTTAGCTTTTACTGACTGACTGATTTCACTTAGCATAACATTCCTATTACACCATAATACAACATCTCGTGGCAAATCTACCCTACTTTTTAAGGAAGACACTAAGCGATAATTTAACTCTGCGCTACCTGGAGGCAGTAGCTGCAGACGACACTCAATAAGACCCGTTGTGTCAGCAGAAACAAAGCAGGGTGCCAACATAGCAAGGTACAGCACCCTATCGAGAGCGTAGCAGGAAAGCCTTGAGAGCCTGCTTTCCCAGCCTCCATTTGGACGGCGCTCTCCTAGGATTATTTTTAATATGTCCTTAAATTAGAGGACTTAATCTTCCATCTAATTCCTTCTTCATTTTTTGCAGTGGGAAGGGAGGATTGGGATGTGTTGGATATGCCAGCTTGACCAGGAAGTCAAATTAAAGAAATCATAACAATTTGTTTTGCTCTTACTCAGTTTAATTGAATAAACACAAAAGGATAGATATGGAGACAAAAGTACTTTGGGGATAGCAAGCTAACTCTCCTAATCCCTGGGCGTCTGTCTCTGCCGGCTCCTCAGGCAACCTGAGTAGTTGTTCTAGAGACTCCTCAATATTATAACTCTTTTCCAAGACTTTCCTCACTCTTGGGATTCAGTGAAGGGGACTTTGATAAAAAAGCTTAAACTTTCGTTAACTTATCCTATTATTAGTTTTATCAGTTTATTTGAAGACTAATGTATACACTACAAATTGAATTCATTTAAAGTGTACAGTGTGATGACTTTTGACAAATGTGTGATAAAATTCTAGAAAATACAGATTAACATATACAAACAAAAAGGCGGTCTGCATTGCCTGGGACAGGGTAGGAGGAAGGACTGACTGTACTGGTTGAAAATGGAAATTCACGCTCTCTTGATTGTAGTGATGCTCTTATCGGTGTGTGAGGTTTTGATTAAGAACTTTCTGAAATTGTCTTGTGTTTAATATTAACTTTGTGAGTTATTGGATTATATCCTGTTTCTGTGCATATTTTTTAGGTTTTTTTTTGTTCCCAATTTTTTACCTCTTTTAAGTTTTAGATATTATAGAAATAGAAAAAAACTCAAAAGAAGTAATAGAGTTGGGACCAGTATGGAAATTGCTTAATCATGGATTGAATGTATCAGCTTTCTCAAATTGGTCTCTGCCAAAAATATAATGTCAATGCTTGGCATAATTAAAAATTAGACCGTGCACAATGCAAGCTACAGCACATATAGAAGCATACTATTGGACACTTAATAAATGTGACCAGACTCTGGAATGCTTCACTGGGATCAGTGGTCATGTGATCCTCACTGACCTGGGCACTTCTGCTTTGGAAATGAAAAAGAAGCATTATTTTTAACTTCAAAAAGGCTAAGTAACCAATGACCTTACCTTTATAACACACCTTGTCCCATAATTCTGCCTAGTGTTAATAAATTCATCCCCTTACTTTCTATCCTTTTACCCCTAATTTAAGTAATGTTTTCTTTGGAGAACATTTTAGTTTCATTATAATTATTCTGTGAAGTAGGGTATATAGTGAGAACTAAGCACATCCTAAAAATGTGAATGAAATAATGTTGCTTTACCCTGAGCTGATGTTTTGGTGGAACCTGTAATTAACCTGCCAAGAGTCCAGGTAGGGGACAGTAGGTCTCTCTGGAACTGCCAGGTGCAGAGTTATACCACATGCTCGCTCTCCTGCGTTCCTATACTTAACAAACTGGACCTCACATTCTTCATTCATGCTTATAGTTTACAAAAAATACATTTTTGAAATGTTTTCCCATTCAGGTGTATTTACATTTTAATAAGTTTGTAGTGCAAAAGCTAAAGGCATGAAGTTAAGAAAAGAGATTGTAATGTCTCAGTTAATTAATGGGAGAGGATATCAGTTTATAAAGACTTTCCTAATGCCCTCATTTGGAGCATGATGTTGGTTCAGGAAATGCTCTATATAGGTGTTCAGTATCCAAAAGACCTTGAGGAAAAATTCAACAAGCAATGGGTGTGATGTTATCCTATTTTTGTAAAGAGTGGAGCATCATATTTTAATCACATACAAGTTGTATAAGTAAAACAGCAGCATATGTAAACCATTCATCTTCTTACAGCCTAACTTCTCAGGCAAAGCACTTTCTAGTGTCTATATGACACCTGAAGTATGTCTCAATGCTATTTAATTAGCAAGTATTTATTAAGCCTTACATGTCCTTAACCTTTTCTAGGAGAAATCTGAGACATAACCTTTTCCCTTATAAAAATTCTAATCATAAAGTTAAAAATAATTTAATATTAAGCTGCATGGAATTTAAGAAAAGTTCCTAGAAAGGGCTGGAGAAGTCAAACTCATTTTGGAAGGCAGGGCTTCCTGAACCATGTTTGAAAGGTAGACATGTTTCCAAACAGTCTGAAACTCAGCAGAAGTTTGATGGGGGTTGAAGAGGAGTCATCTGACAGAGTAGGAGAGAGTGCTGCATGGAGAATTGCTGTTCTTTCTTTTGTTCTGAGGCCAGTCACAAATGTACTTTGAGATACTACACTGGTTATGGACTTTATTTTTGGTATTCTTTGATATTATCCCATGCTAAGTGGACCATGCACCAGCAACTTGGGAGTCACCTAGGACCTTGTTAGAAATGTGGACTAGAGCCCAGTCCAGTTGTACTAGATCAGGATGCACATTCCGAAAAGATCCCAGGTTATTGATATGTACCATAAAGTTTAAGAATTACTGATCTAGACAAATGTTGCTGCATCCTGGAATCACTTGGGGAGGTATAAAAACCTCAATGCCAAAGACACACTCCAGATCCATTCAGTCAAAGTCGGATGAATGGATGGAATCTAGGCATCAGAATTGTTTTTCGAGCTGCCCGGGTGGTTCTGTTGTGCATCCAGGTTGAGCATCAGTGTGTGAGGTACTGGCACCAGGGCACTTGGAGTAGCAGTAGGTAACATTTAAGAGTATCTCTCAGACCTACAGCCAACATCATACTCAATGGGCAAAAACTAAAAGCTTTTCCACTAAGATCAGGAACAAGACAAGGTTGTCCACTTTCACCGCTTCTATTCGACATAGTATTGGAAGTCCTAGCCACAGCAATCAGACAAGAAAAGGAAATAAAAGGCATCCAAATCAGAAAAGAGGGAAAACAACTGTCATTATTCGCAGATGACATGATAGTGTACATAGAAAATCCTATGGACTCCACCCAAAAACTGCTTGACCTAATAAATGAATTTGGCAAAACAGCAGGATACAAAGTCAATATCCAGAAATCAAAGGTATTGTTGTATACCAATAACGAAACAGCAGAAGCAAAAATCAAGAAAAAATCCCATTCGATATAGCAAAAAGAAAAATAAAATACCTAGGAATAAACCTAACCAAAGAGGTAAAAGACTTGTATGCAGAAAATTACACAACACTGAAGAAAGAAATCAGGGAAGACACAAACAAATGGAAACATATACCGTGTTCATGGATTGGAAGAATTAACATCTTCAAAATGTCCATACTACCCAAAGCAATATACAGATTCAATGCAATACTTATTAAAGTACCAATGGCTTATTTCACAGACATAGAGCAAACACTTCAAAAATTTACATAGAACCATAAATGACTCCAAATAGCTGCTGAACTTTTGAATAAGAAGAGCAAAGTAGGAGGGATCACAATACTTGATACTAAACTGCATTATAAGGCCACTGTAATCAAAACAGCCTGGTACTGGCATAAAAACAGACACATGGACCAGGGGAACAGAATACAGAACCCAGAAATAAACCTAAGTCTCTGTGGTCAATTAATATTCGACAAAGAGGGCAGCAGCATAAAATGCAGTAAAGATAGCCTCTTCAACAAATGGTGTTGGAAGAACTGGACAGCTACGTGCAAAATATGAAACTCAAGCACCAACTTACACCATACACAAAAGTAAATTCAAGGTGGATAAAAGACTTAAAATAAGCCAGAACACCATTAAAGTCATAGAGGCGAACATAAGCAGGAAAATCTCAGATATTTCATGCAGCAACATTTTTACTGATACGTCCCCTAGAACAAGGGACATAAAGGAAAAAATAAACAAATGAGATCTCATCAAAATAAAAAACTTCTGCACAGCCAAAGAAAACAGCATTAAAATAAAAAGAGAACCAACTGTATGGGAAAACATATTTGCCAATGATACCTCAGACAAAGGTTTAATCTCCAAAATATATAAAGAACTTGCACGAATCTACCCTAAGAAGACAAGCAATCCAATTAAAAAATGGGCAAAGGACTCAAATAGACACTTCTCCAAAAGGGACATACAGAGGATTCAGAAACACATGAAAAGATGCTCAATATCGCTAGCTATCAGAGAAATGCAAGTTAAAACTACAGTGAGATAGCACTTCACACCGGTAAGAATGGCCATCATAAACAAAGCAACAAACAACAAGTGTTGGAGAGGATGTGGAGAAAAGGGGACCCTAGTGCACTGTTGGTGGGGGTGCAGACTGGTACAACCACTATGGAAAACAATATGGAATTTTCTCAGAAAACTAAAAATGGATGTGCTTTTTGACCCAGCAATTCCACTGCTAGGATTATACCCTAAGAACCCAGAAACACCAATCCAAAAGAACCTATGCACCCCAATGTTCATAGCAGCACAATATACAATAGCCAAGTGTTGGAAGCAACCTAGATGCCCATCAGTAAATGAATGGTTCAAAAAACTATGGTGCATTTACACAATGGAATTCTATGCAGCAGAAAGAAAGAAGGAGCTCCTACCCTATGCAACAGCATGGATGGGACTGGAAAGCATTATGCTAAGTGAAATAAGCCAGGCGGTGAAAGACAAATACCATATGATCTCACCTTTAACGGGAACCTAAACAACAAAACAAGCAAGCAAACAAAATATAACCAAAGACATTGAAATATAAAACAGGCTGAGAGTAACCAGAGGGGAGAGGGGAGGGAATTTCAGGGGAAAAGGGGAAGGGATCACAGGAACAAGTATAAAGGACACATGGACAAAAACTAAGGGGGGTGGAAATGGGAGGGAGGTAGGGAGCACTGGAGGGGTGGACTGGGATGGGAGTAAACGACAGAAAACTGTACTTGAACAACAATTAAAATAAAAAAAAGAAAATAGATTAATATGAAGTAAAAAATAAAATAAAAACAAAGGTAATACTTAAAAAAAAAAGAGTATCTCTCGATACTTTATACACCTCAATTGCCTAAATTGCTTTACAAATTCTCATTGAGTGCACACAAAGTATTGATACTAGCATATCCTTTTAATCTGTGTGTGAAATTTAATTAGGCATCATTTGAGCAGCTGCTCTTGAGACTGGCTTTTTCCTTTGCAGATAGGTTTGGCAGTGTAAAATGTAAAACACTGAAGTTTTTGGTTCCCTCGAGGAATATGGAGTAACAACATTTGATTACAGATAAATATGATGAAGTAAAATAGGATGTGCTGTAAAAGCAACACGTTTTTCCTATATGAGAATTTATCTGTTGTTTAGGCAACTTCCCCAGTGAATAAAGATATCTTTGTCTTTTTAAATAATTATTTCTCTTTTTTGAATCCTTGAATCAAAATAGGAAAGTATTTCCTAATTTAAGAGAATAAGTAGCATAGATGGTAGGTAGAGACTGGACAGGGGGAGGTTAAGAATAGTACAGGAAATGTAGAAGCCAAAGAATTTATATGTACAACCCATGGACATGAACTAAAACAGGGGAATGTGGGTGGGAGGGGGTGTGCAGGGCAGAGGGCAGTGAAGAGGGTAAAATGGGACGACTGTAATTGCATAAGCAATAAAATGTATTAAAAATAGGAAAGTATAATTTAATCAGTTATAATGGTAAAAATAACCATTTTTTAAAAAATGATAAGTATTCAAGATAGTAATGTGTTTTACATGAAATCTGGGGAAACCAAAGATCAATATGCTGGAGAATAACTTTAATATACCTTTTGTCTTTTCCTATGAAACTTACAGAAAAGCTTTATTAATCCAAATTTGAGTTACAACTATCAGAACCAGATCTCTGCTTTTCTACATATTGTTCATGCCAAATAATTTTGTGGATTTCATCGGTTTCACTTACATAAATGCTTACATTACACTTCAGTAACTTAGGTATTCTTTAAGTATTCTTAAGGTCAAAATGAGAAATAAGTTAAAAGCACATGATAAAATGCCATAGTGTCCCAGAGTTAGGTTTGGAGATAAACCCAGTGGATATAAACATACTGCTTTACAAATCAGACTTCGTTATTTTCTGCATCAAATACCATCATTTATATGTTGTTTAATGTATTACTTGAACTAATTTTATTTTATTTTTTAAATTTTATTTTAATTGTTATTCAAGTACAGTTTTCTGTCGTTTACTCCCATCCCAGTCCACCCCTCCCCCCCGTGCTCCCCACCTCCCTATTTCCACGCGCTCTTAGTTTTTGTCCATGTGTCCTTTATACTTGTTCCTATAATCCTTTCCCCTTTTCCCCTGAAATTCCCTCTCCTCTCCCCACTGGTTACTCTTAGCCTGTTTTCTACTTCAATGTCTTTGGTTATATTTGGCTTGCTTGTTTGTTTTGTTGCTTAGGTTCCTGTTAAAGGTGAGATCATATGGTATTTGTCTTTCAGCACCTGGCTTATTTCACTTAGCATAATGCTTTCCAGTTCCATCCATGCTGTTGCATAGGGTAGGAGCTCCTTCTTTCTTTCTGCTGCATAGAATTCCATTGTGTAAATGTACCATAGTTTTTTGAACCATTCATTTACTGATGGGCACCTAGGTTGCTTCCAACACTTGGCTATTGTATATTGTGCTGCTATGAACATTGGGGTGCATAGAGTAATAGGAAAAATAGTATGAAAGGGTCAGAACTTTCATAATTGTGGAATAAGGATTTCTGAAAGTCTGCATTACAATTAGAACAATAAAAAATGGCAAAAATGATAAAAAATCAGCCTTTTGACAATTCTGGAAATAAACTAAAGGTTTTCAAAAATTTAAAGAAATTTTATTCAACAAAATGACTGCATCTCAGTAAGAACAGTGGGATTGCTGGCATTTTTAACTTGCCCTGTTCCATCATCTTCTCCCCAATTCCACATGTCCTTGAAAACCAGCAGTATCACCTCCACTGGAAGGCAGCAATGGATTTTATCCCGAGGGTATTTGTCAATCAGCAGCAACTGATCAACAGAGCTGTTGCCTGCAGGAGTGATACCAGTTGGGGCAAATAAGTGGTGAACAAAGAAAATTTATAAAGAATTTCTGTAGGACAAGAAGTCCATAGGGGGCTTTGGAAAGTTGAACATGTTCCTGGGAATCTAGAAAACCATGTGCATGCATAGGCTGTGCACATACGAAAGATCCAAGATCAGGAAAACCCAATGTCTTACTTCTGGTCAACCTTGGAGCCTTTCAAGTGAAGGTTAAGACAGAGTTTTCTTTTGCTGGAGAATTGAAGCTCTCAAAGAAAGGCCTTTTGATGAAGGGTGGAAAAATGATCAGTTCAAGGCATTTAAGGAAATCTCTGTCTAACTATTACATGAACACTAAACTAACTAGAAACTTCAGTGACTGTGCACGGCAGTGAATACAGACTTGTGTAATTAGTACAGGAACATCGCTAAATAGACAGAATACAACAACAGTAGCAGCAACAATAACAAAAAAAACACAGATAAAAACAACAACGGTAACAACAAATCCTTGATCAGGAATATGATTTCCAGAGTTGTCACATTATATTATTTAAAATGTCCAATTTTCCAAAAACTTGTGAAATACACATAGAGACAGGAAAGCATGGCTTATGCACAGACATGCACAAAACAATCAATAGAAACTGTCCTTGAGAAGGCTTAGATGTTAGGTTTACTAGAAGTATATAAATTACCAAAACCGTATTGACTGAAAACAATATAAGTTTGTTATCTTACAGTTTTGTAAGTTAGAATTCTGACATGCATCACTGGGCTAGAATCACAGAGTCAGCAGGGATGGATTCTGTTTGGAGTATGAGGGGATATTACATTGCCTTACCTCTTTCTACTTCTAGGAGACACCTGCATTCCTTGGTTTATGACATTCTTCCTCCATCTTCAAAGCTGGAAACAGAGGAGGAGGAGGATGGCATTCTTGACACTCTGTATCTCTCTGACCCCTCCTCCATAACTCTATCAATTCCTAGCTGCAGCCAGGAAAGCCTTTCTGCTTTTAAGGACTCAGATATTCCATCTGGCTTAGTCAGATAACCCAGGATAATGTCCCATTTTTAAAGTCTGTAACCTTAATCAGATATGCAAAGTCCTTTTCACCATGTAGGATAACCTGTACATAGATTCCAGTGACTAAGGAGTGGACATCTTTGGGCGGGGGGCATTATTCTGTCAATCACATGTGACAAAACCTTTAAATTCAATAAACTAAAGAAAACCTCGTCTAAAGAAATAAGTACGCCATGTTGTACATTAGATCTCCAGAAGCTGTTCACCTTATAATCCTCTGACCACCATTTCGCTATCCCCACCCAACCTCTGGTAACCACCATCCTACTCTCTGTTTCTGTTAGTTTGGCTTTCTTAGATTGCATATGTAAGTTATATCATATGATTCTCCATTTTTCTGATTTATTTCACTTAACGTATTATCCTCAAGGTGATCCGTGTTCTCACAAATGACAGGAATTCCTTCTTTCTCATTGAAGACTATTCCATTCATTATCCATTCATCTGTCAATGGACATTTAGGTTGTTTCCATGTCTTGGAGACTGTAATAAATAGCGCTGCAGTGAACGTAGGGATGCAGATGTCTTTTTGAAAGAGTGAGTTTGTTCCCTTTGGACATATATCCAGAAAAGGAACTCCTGGATCATATAGTAATTTTGTTTTCAATATTTGAAAAACCTCCATACTGCTTTCCATAGCGACTATACAAATTTACATTCCTACCAACAGTGCACAAGAGTTCCCTTTTCTTTATATTCTTATCAACACTTATCTCTTGCCCTGTGATGACAGCCAGTTTAACAGGTATAAGGTGATATCTTGTGGTTCTCATATTTATTCACCTGATGATGAATGATGTCCAGCATCTTTTGGTGTACCTGTTGGCCATTTGTGTGTGTTCTTTGGAAAAATGTCCAGTCAGGTCCTTTGCCCTTTTAAAGTCAGATTGTTTGTGGAGTTTTTTCTTTTCACTATTGAGTTCCTTATATATTTTGAATATCAGCCTCTTATTACATATATGATTGACAAATATTGTTTTTCTTTCATAGGCTGCCCTCTTGTTTTGTTGATTTTTTTTTTTGCTACACAGAAGCGTTTTAATTTTATATAGTCCCACTTGTTCATTTTTGCTTTTGTTGCTTAATCTTTTGTTGTTGTGTAAAAATAATCACCACCAAGACCATTGTCAAGGAGCACTTTCTCCATTTTTTTCTAGGAATTTTATGGTTTCAGATCTTACATTTAAGTCTTTAATCCATATTAAGTTAATTTTTGTGAGTGGTGTTAGATACAGATCCAATTTCATCCTTCCGCATGTGACTAACCAGTTTTCCTAGCACCATTTATTTTTCCATTGAATATTATCTGTTTTTTATCAAATATAGTTGCATATATATTTGAGAGCTTATTTTGGGACTCTTGATTTTGTTACATTGTCCTGTGTGTCTATTTCTATTCCAGTACCATACTGTTTTGATTGCTGGGACATTGTAGTATAGTTGAAATCAGGAAGTGTGATGCCTCCAGTTTTGTTCTTTCTCAGGATTGTTTTGGCTATTTGAGAACTTTTGTAGGTCCAAAAAATTAATTTTAAAAACATTTATGGGAAAATGACATTGTAATTTTGATAGGGTATGCATTTTTCTGAAGAAGGTATACAAATGACCAATAAGCCCAAGAAAAGATGGCAACATTATTAGTCATTGGGAGATGCACCCTAAAACCACAATGAGAGGCCACTTCACATATATTCAGATGGGTAAATAAAAGGTTGACTGTAACAAGGATGGCAAGGATGTGGAGAAAGTGGAACCCTCACATATTGCAGGTGTGACTGTAAAATGATGTTGCCACTTAGGAAAACACTTTGTAGTTTCTCAAAATACTAAACATAGAATTACTCTATGATCCAATAATTCAACTCTGAAGTATGTGTCTAGGAGAAATGAAACATATATAACTGAAAACCTTGTATATAAATGTACATAGCAGCATTATCATAAGAGCCAAAAATAGAAGCAATCCAGATGTTCATCACTTGAAAATGGATAAATTGTGGTTTATTAGAGCAATGAAATATTATTCTGCAATAAAATAAATGAATGACGGACACATGTTGCAACATAGATGAACCTTGAACACATTATGCTAAGTGAAAGCAGCCATTTACAAAGGACTACATATTGTGTTACACTTTTTATATTAAATGTACAGAATAAACAAATCCGTCAGACAAAATAGATTTGTAATTGTTAGAGGCTGAGTTTAGGGAAAGACGAGGAGTGACTCTGAATGCGGTGACGATATGTTCTGAAATTAGGCAGTGGCAATTATTGTACAACCCTGGGGATCTACTAAAACCACTTATATGTACACTTTAAAATGGTGAAATTTGTGATGGGTAAATTACACCTCAAAAATGCCATTATTAGAAATTACTTAAAATTACCAAGCACTCTTCATCAACATCCTGTAAATTAATTCCACATTTTCCCAATTTGCCTCATCATCACCACCTCCCTTCTCTTTTCTCCATTACTGATGATGTTAACTTTGACCATTTGATCCCAGGTTTCTACTGCAACATTACTATCTTACCATTTTGTAATTAGTAAATATTTTGGGGGGATATAGTTTGGGATGGTGTAAGTGGCCCACTTATTTTATCTTGATCTCACCTACCTAGTTTTATATTTATGTATGTGTGTGTGTGTGTGTGTGTGTGTGACTATATGTATACACACACATTAAAAATAGAATAGGAGGTAAGACCAAGACATGTGCATACATGTGAATGTTGGTAGGGAGGGTTGGGGGTAGTTGTGAAGTTGTAGGATATTAAAAACTAAGTGTCTATACATAAATTTTCAGTACTGATTAATTTAAGCCCTTGCTGAATTGGATTTCATGTGACTTTCACGTCTGAGAAAACTTATTGCAGAAACTTTGAACAATGGTTTGAACACTAAAAAAACATTAAGAGATATATCACACTGAATAATCGATATCACAGAATAAAAACTTGGAACTAATATCTTATTTAACTGAGTTCTACAGGTTTTATTTTATTAAACTCCGTCTTTGTGGTTCTTAAATGCTGTGCATTGCTTCTTAGGTTTCTACACATATACACATATACATTCACACATACAATCTCTGGGTATTTAGCTAAGATTATGTCATATAACATATAATATACCTCCACATGTATCTGCTAAAAGCTAAAATTTAACCACTTCAGAATGTACCACAGCACATTAGTCTGCTCATCCGATATTGTACGTGGTTGATGACTAAGTAGGCAGCACACCGCTGTAACCACAGCTGGACCTCAAGGCACCTCAACTGTTCCCAGCAGCTCACATGTGAAATGGACAGGGACTGGGGCAGGGCCATAATTAAAGGCAATTTAATCCTCACTCTTTGACTTGCCCCCCTGCAAAGGACTCTAGTCTCGGGAGGACCCAATTTTTATGTATTTCCAGGAAAAAAATGTCCAGATAGTTTCCTGTAATCTGTGACATAAGTAGGCTAAAATTATACTGTATGTTACAGAAGTTTTTCTGTGTATGAGGTGAAGTTCATTCAGCAGGAAGAATCACTTTCACTGAGAGCTGAATTCAGAGAGAAGAAAACTCCTCAGAGCAACTCCTTGAAGTTTTTTTGTTCAACCTGGACTATCTCTATATACTTTACATATCCATAACCCACTAAATGCAAATCTCATTTTGAAGTGATCTTCCTACCAAGTAGATAATTGATTTAGGTTCAAACTCAATGTTTCTATGTACATATCTTAATGCTTTCTGAGACTGTTATGGTCCTCACCTAATAACCCTGCTCCTGGATATGTCTATTTTTATGATAATGAGAATTCCATTTTATAGTTATATGGATCTATAGCTGAATTTTTATCTCCTTCTGTATCACCACCTGTATGTCCTTCACAGCGACTGTGAAGGTCGCTGTGAAGATTCGTTATGTGCCTTTTATCTTATTCATGCCTATTTTAGAAATTTGAAAACTGTGACTCAGTGAAAGTATTTCTTTCTTTTCTTTTTTTTGGGGGTTGTTGTTCAAGTACAGTTTTCTGCCTTTTCCCCCCACCCCTCCCCACCACCCAGCCCTCCCCACCTCCCTCCCGTTTCCACCCCACCTTGTTATTGTCCCTGTGAAAGTATTTCAATTATACTGGAAGAGAAATCCAGATCTTCTGAATTTGATTCCCATACTCTTTCTGTTAAACAATATTGTTGTTCTACCTCTTAATGACATTTAATGTTTACTATATTTTGACATTTGTTGTATTTTACATAAAATGTGCTAGTGGAGATAGAGAGTAATTCCTATGAACCATGAATTACGAAATGATGGCTAGGTAAATGAGGTTATACAGGTATATATATATCAATAATTAGAATTTGCATGTGATTGGGTTAACATAGATAGGCTAAGCCTTGGTACTATTCTGTGAATTGGCTCTTAATATTTCATAATTCATAATCAATTAAAACCATCAATATGTCCCTAATTCTGTAGACTTTTAACAGTTTAACAAACTTGAAAGAAATTGCAGTCAACTTTGCTTCACTCTGCTGATCTTATTGATGTATTTGCCCCTTTGATGTCTGATTTATACCTTTTATTCAGACTACCTCATGTTTTTCAGCTAATAGTAGAGCTTTGGTCTTTTTGTTGTAGACATGAAGAGAAGATCACATAAGTTGTGGTAGTTGAAATGGCACCCTAACTTGAAAAGCATAAAAGCACGAGGGGTACACTGTCATCTCAGATTCTATGCTATTTAAAATGTAAGGAAGAGATGCTGACTTCAACTGATCTAGTCTGGTTGAAAATTAATTCTTATGCCCACTTTTGTTGTGGATTAGTGAGAACTATTCTTTTTTCCTAAGTTTGTGGAATAGTTTGTCTTCAAAAATAAAAATGAAACAAGATGTTCTGGATGTCTTATGTGAAGGTCCATCATGGCAGGCAGTGGATGTCCTAATCCCTTACATGTCCATGCCAGACACACGAGATGTATTCAATACTTATTTTTTAAGTAAAGAAATGTCCAAGTGAACAAACTCTTCCTAATATACACACCAAATTTGGGAGTGAGGACTAGAGACCAAATGCTGTGGGATGTGGATCACGGAAGTTATTTTGATTAATTCTGCTGCATTCCATGTAACTAGGCAAGTATGAAGATTTCACTTGACTTTAGCCATTTAATTATTTCTAAACTTCTTGCCGTCTGCAGCATACTAATGGCATGAGTTAATTTCTATCTGCCACAAGATTTCTTAGGATGGTTCATAGCTGTACTAGTCATTTTTCTATAATATTTTCTAGAGTATCACATTATCTTTTGACAGACTGGTAATTAACCTAGGTCTTCATTAGATAGAGAGGAAGATGTATGGGTTTAAAGCATTCTTAATAATGAGATGATGTATTTCTAATCAAATTGGGATCTAATATATTAGTGATGAGTATTATAGGGCTTACTAATTTCATTTACACTCATTCATCCAACGAACATTACTCACAATTCCAGGCACCTTATTATGTGTTAAATAATGTTTACTGAAGTATTCCAGTGACCCTCTGACACATTGTCATCAGCCTGACATAGATGTATCTATGCTAGCTGTTAGCCTGTTAAGGGCAGGCATTTAGAATTCTTTAACATCTGCTTTCCTTAGATAATAAGTAGGTAATCAATAAATCACTTTTAACTGATAGACTGATAGATGCCTTCTATGTGAAGTTTTTAGTAAATTGCATTAGAAGGGATCAGTTATGTTATGCTGAAGAAACAAACTCAGTAGTTTAAAGTGATGTGGTAGATTGTATTATTGCTTCCAGTTATTTGCTTTCTTTCCTGTCATAAGATCATACTTTCTGGTTCCCATGTGACTTCCCTACGACATTGCCATGAGAATAGGCCATTTGTCTTATTTTACCAATGGAATGTGGATGGGTGTTACACATTCCACATTCAAATAAACACTTTAATAGCCATTGTATGCTTCCACTCTGGCTCTTTTCTCCTTAGTATTAGTTCAAGACAGGGTATGCTTTCTAAGTCTGCATCCCAGGATGGAGAATATATATAGACTAGAGATTCAGGGCACTGGCTGACCCATAGTCATCATGCAACATGAGAGATAGGGAAACACTTGTTATTGTAAACACCTACAATTTCGAGGTCTCTGTTCATGCAGCCTTATCTAATAAAAGATGACTAATACAAAATAGCAAGGTTATTGTTATTGTATCACTTCTTCTACATGTCCATCTATATGCCCATTCTGCATGCTCTGTGCATTGTCCTCCCTCAGGGACCCAGTCAGTCTCTCAGAGATCTCACCATCAGAAACATTGACAGTTGGTTGCCAGTTGATGTGGCCGAGGGAAAGCACCATGCTAAACCATGCTCCAGCATTGAACTCTTACTTCTGGAAGGGAACCATATCAAATTTGCTCCCATTTCCAGAGGCATTGAAATAAAGAACAAACTGACAGTGACCAGAGGGGTGGGGGATAATGGGGAAAGAAGGGGAAGGGTCATCCAGGAACATGTATAAAAAACCAATGGACAAAGCTGAATGGGGGTAGGATTGAGGGTGGGAGGGGGAGGTGGGTAGGGTGGGGGAGAGTGGTGGGGGAATTGGAGTCAACTGTACTTGAACAACAATAAAAAATTTTGCTCACATTTCAATGATCGAAGCAACTCACATGACTTAGCTTAATTAAAGGGGTGAAAGGAAGAGACCTGGCATAACTGGTGAACCGTGAAACGATCACCACACAAACTAACAAGACAGTTTACAGCCTCTTTCAGAACTGGTTGAATGGATCAATCTCTTTGAATTCAGGTCTGGCTTCGGAACACTCTCTGAGAAAAGTCCTTGATACATGGAACTGATGGGACTAATACAGAACACAACAGGATTAAAGAGAGCAAAGAACACTAAATTGCATTTATAATTTGAGAAATTCCATGACTTAAACATTGATATTTAATGACAAACACGAGAGCAACCTTGACCGTTAGTTGGTAATATACTTTAGTGATGATGGAAAGACTCTATTTCTGTACTGTCCAGCATGTCCAATACACTAGCCACTACCAACATATGGCCACTGAACCCTTGAAATATGGCTAGGGCAAATGAGGAACTGACTTCTAGATTTTTAAAAGTTAAATTTACATAAATAGCCAAAAGTTATTATTACATTAGGCAGTTCATGTTTTTAAGCATGTTTATGTCTTTGGACAAAAATATTTCATCTGTTTTGTCTTAGAAAAGCATCTAGCTTATTATAGCTTTTGCCGGTTTTGGTTTTCCTTCTTTGTGGATGTAAGATTTTGCAAAAATCTGGGTCTGCCTTCTGCCATCTTCAAAACAATCAGAAATACCCTGAAGTGGAGCCTTGAGAGCAATCGCAGCCCTAAGGCCTTACTCTGGTAAAACCTGGCTTAAGGAGCCCCATGGATTCCATGGCAGGGAGAACGGGTGTGAGATTCCAGGAGATACTCTGAACTTGCCAGGAGGCCTCATTCATAGACTGGACATCATTTGCTTTGCTATCTTCCCTAATCCTGATGTGCGTATGTATGTGTCCGCTTCACAGCTTAGTGTCGGGTGGCTAGCAGGTATCTCAGACTTAATGTAGCTGAAACCAAAACCCAGATTTTCCCTCCCAAGTTTTACCTGCCTGTAACATTAGCCATCTAAAAAAAATTTACTCAGTTGCAAATCCAAAACTATTTCGTTGTTTCTAACTCGATTTTCTGTCTTACAATCATATCTCAATGAATCAGCAAGTCTCATTACTCCAAATATATACAAAATCTAAGTCCTCACCATTCCCTCCAGTGCTACTTCCTAAATTTTAATACCATAACCTTTACCTTGGACTACTGTAGTACCTGTTAATGTATCCCTTACTTCCTAATATTCTCCCTATTTCCTTACTGTCTTTTCCCCAAGAAACCCAAAGGTAATCCTTTTGAAACACAGGGCAAAAACCACCTCTCCCCTGAAAGAATCTCTGTAAAGCCTACCGGGCCCTTATTTCACTCCTGATTATCCCCCTCACCTTAGGTAAACAAGCTTCCTTGTTCTTCCCTGAACACAGCAAACAACTCCTCACTTCAGGCCCTTTGCAAATGCAGTTCCATCTGCTCTGAATGCTTTCTCCCTAGAGATCTGTAGGGCTTGCTTCTTCTCTTTATTCAAGATTCTGTTCAAAGGTATCTCTTCAGAGAGGCTTGCCCTGACCACACTACCTAAAATCCCTCTTATTCTTTGTCTTCTCACTTTGGTTTATTTTCCTGCTATTTTCTATCTGACTTTATATTGTACGTTATTTGTTTAGATTTTTGTTTGTTTGCTTTAATTAATTTTCTTCTTTCATTGGAATGTAAGCACAATAAGGCTCAGAACTTTGTCTTTTCTACATCTGTATCTCCATTTCCTAAAACAAGGCAGATCATAAAGCAGAGGCTAAGAAAGTACTTGTTGAATGAATGAATTTCTTAGTAATTGCAAAAGCATTAATTATACTCTTTCTTAAAAGGATTTTGAGATTTGACAGTAAGTTGACTTTCTTAATGGAGCCCATTAAGAAATCAAAGCCCTGGCTGGTGTGGCTCAGTGGATTGAGTGCCGGCCTTCGAACCAAAGGGTCGCTGGTTTGATTCCCGGTCAGGGCACATGCCTGGGTCTCCAGTAGGGGGAGCATAAGAGGCAACCACACATTGATGTTTCTCTCCCTCTCTTTCTCCCTCCCTTCCTCTCTGCCTAAAAATAAATAAATAAAGTCTTTAAAAATCAATCAATCAATCAATCATTGGTTTCCTCCTTTCTTGGTAATTATAAGGGCTATTAGTTATGAATAGAATATAAGTTTACTTCATGAATAATGTAAATGTATTTCTAAATTATTGGCAGATGTATTTACCAACAGTTTAGACAAATGAACACAAGTAGTTATGGGGTTTAGAAAAAGTCAGTTTCTAGCAGACTTTCCAATTATGCATTTGTTTTTCAAGTGGTCATGAAGTTATTTCATATTTCATATTGTATTTGAAAAGTTACTTTCAATATATATAATATCTATATATAATATATAATATGTATACATTATATATAATATATAAATATATGTAATGTATAAAAGTTACTTTCAATATATATATTATATAAATAATATGTGCAATCTACAATATATGGACAACTAAGAAGAGAGTTTCAGTGGCCTAAATTATTATTTGATCCCAGAATGCCTTATAAGCTTTATCTAATAAAGTTTCAGCCACTGATTACTAAGGACAGCATCTGAAACATCCCACACTCCCATGGCTCTTTAAGGCATCTTGTTTCACTCAGAAGAGCACCTCCAGGGCCCTAGAGGATCCTTAGACTCTGTGCAGTGTGAGCACTCACCTGGCCTTGTCAAGTGACCCAAGGAACATGGCAACCACACACCTGAATAAATTGGATTCCCCAACATCTAGTTCCATTGACCTAGGTTCTTTTACCTCATCTTGTTTTCCTATTTCTCATCTCTGACACCTACTCCTGAGTCAGGACTCTGAGGCTGGGCTTAACACTGCAGGTCTACGCTCTTCCCTTAGGCTCCTTCTCTTAATGTCTGAGAGCCTCATCTGGAGATCCTCTCTCTGAATGCATCTGTCATGTATCCTGCTCACTTAAATGGGTTTTATAAGTCACAAGTGTTGTAATGCTCAGTGTCATACTGTTTACAAAGGAAGTTCTCTGGGTATATCTTTTTATTTTATTAGATTTGCTGACTGTTGAATTACACCACAGAAGTTTTATTGTTATGGAGATAAGACTGGAGAGGGTAAATGATATTAATTGAAAAGCTTATCTTACTTAATGCTCAAAATTTTGATTATTTCCCATTTCTCAGATGAGAAAAACAAGTCTCCAAGAAATTAAAAGATTTTTTCAAATTTTACTATGGTAATATTTGATAAAGTTTAGGTTCAATAAATGTTCAATTTAAATTCACTGCTTTCTCTGCTATACTATCGATATAAAACACTTACATTTAATAAACAAATTCTAACATGCCGTAAATGTTAAAAAGAAAAAAAGAAGACTCCAAATAGTTTAAAACCTATATTAGAGAGTGAAAACTAGAACTAAAGCCTTAAAATTAAATTCTGCTTTTAGTGTTCCAGGAAGAAGCCTTTGGCATTACATCATTATTCTTTCTAAATTTAACTAATTTAAAGGTGACATGAATAAAATGTTCATTAAAACTATAGTAGCCATTTATCTATGACCTTTAACAAAGCTGCTATTAACTTTCAATTGACTCACAGTTGTAGATTGAACCTTACCTAATAAAGCATCCACTCCTTTCTAAACCTTCCTGGTAGAGTTTTGATTTACATTAAAAAACTGTCTGTAAATGCTCCACCTTAGCCAGCTCCATGCCTCCTACTTCTTATTTCTTAAATCACTGTAATGCCTCAAGCCAATATTATTTCTAGTATTTCCGTAAAGAACATCTCCATTAAGTACATCTGAAGCACTCTATTTTAATTACTGGTTTCCTTAATCTAGTTTTCCTTATAGGGAATAGCAATGCCAAATGGTTTTTAAAGGATTCAGAAATGTTCCCATGTGAACTAATTATGCCCTTTTATTTCCATAACTGTCGTAGTAGAACCTTCTAAGGAATTATTCTGATGAAACTGTATCCCTTGCTTCTCCCCTCCAAACTCATGCCTGATCTCTTACATGCTTAAAATACACATTTATACTTACCGTAGAGTTAAATACTCATCATCTGCCTGAATCTAATCCACTTAAAGATCCGAAGTCTAATTGATTTGAAATTATATTTTAGCATATAATAATTAAACCAGCCAAAGAGCCAAGAAGGTAAAGATGTGATAGCAAAGTTAGAGTTTCACATCCCGTTTGTTTTAGATATCTCCCAGGCTCCTGCCTCTCTGCCCTGCTTTGTTCCAAATCCAGAGAGAGGTTGATCAGTGTGTGCTCCACAAGGGGCTCCACCAGGGGCTCCCAGGCCCTCCGATTCTGGTTCAGTTTGGTCACTGGGGGCCTGGAAGGGAAAAAAAGGATTCGGGTCAGAGTATTCTATTTATTTTCCTGTAGGGAAAACACTCTTCCTAAGGGGTTTTCTTGGGTCAGTTATGAACCTCAGACTAAGTTCATTGTTCCTCTTAAGGTGGTGCTCTCTGTACGCCTCGTTTCTTCTGTTTTGGTAGTGGTTTTGCTTTATCTCCTTAGGTTCAAGGAGTGTCAACGGCTTTACTGCTACTAATCTCAGGTCACCACAGTATCTCTCTTGAAATGCCTTTATAAATAACCTGTCCTTACGTATTGGAATCTAAGTGTACCATTTATTTTCCATTGGGATCCTAACTGTTACATACACTTCGATGTTGAGGAATTTTTTTTTTTTTTTTTTTTTTTTTTTTTTTTTTTTTTTTTTTTTTACTGTGTGCAATTGTACTGTCCTGGAATACAAAGCCATGATTTGGTCACTTTGCACAGTGCTAAATTTGCTGCACACTTAATTACATCAAGTAACTTTAGAGTACTTCTTTGGTCAATTCTATACTTCCAAATTCATATTTCTTATGTCACTATGATGTTTTATGTCAGCCTTATTCCTGAAACACACTTAAAACTCTTAACTTTATTCAATATCTTTTAAAATTAGTCTTCACTTTTGGGATTCCTGAATAAAGTAAGTGATTAATTAGGGTGTTTTATTAATTTAATTTTTTAAACAAATTTTACTTAATTTTTAATAAATGGCAATAATACATTAGTTATAATACAACACAAGGAATTAGAAGTGGGAGCTCACTTTGTGTCCTCTCTCGATTGTTATAATGTGAATTTCCAGGCAATCAAAGTCCTACTTTTAAGTTCCTCAAGAGCTTTGTTTTTAAAATAAGTGAATGGTCCTGGGTGGTATGACTGAGTGGATTGAGTGCTGGCCTGCAAACCAAAGGGCTGCCTGTGAGATTCCCAGTCAGGGCACATGCCTGGGTTGCCAGCCAGTTCTCCAGTAGGGGGCGCTTGAGAGTCAACCACACATTGATGTTTCTCTCCTCTTTCTCCCTCCCTTCCCCTCTCTAAAAATAAACAAATAAAATCTTTAAAAAATTGCAATTAAAAAAATAAAATAAGTGAATGATGATAACAGGGCCTTCTGACTCAGGTACAGATAGTGACAGACAGTGTTTCTGTTTCTGTCAAAAATATGACAACCGTGTATTTGGAGATGGTGGGAAGCTTTCAGGTTACGATGCTGGAGAAGAAGAAATCACAGAGAGAAACTTTGGAAGCCAGGAGACAGGCAATTAGCACAACGTTTCAGCCAGAAACAGACTTACACAAATGTGCCAATTGATTTATGATAAAGGGGATGTGGCTGGCAGTAGGGAAAAGAATGACTTTTTGGTGGCCCTAGGTAAATTAGATAATTATATGGGACAAAATTAACCTTGACTTATTCTTGATCTCATAAACAAGTATTTATTCTGGTTGGATCACCAATTTATATGTGAAACATAAACCAATTAACCTTCTAAAAGAGAACCTAATAGAGCATCTTCATGACCTTGGGGTATACACGTTTTTTGAAATCGGCATAAAAATACTAGCTGTGAAGAAATAAAAAAGATTAATTGTACTCTGTTAAAAATGAAGACCTGTTTATCAGCATCTGAAATAGTGAACATTTTTGCCACATAGGACAAAGGACTCACATTTAGAAAAAAATGAAGAAGTTGAACAAATCAAAAACAAATTATGCAATTAAAAAATTATCAAAAGACTTCAACATTCACTTCACAAAGGAAGATACCTACAAAATGTGCAGTTGCTTATTCCCATTAATCATCAGGGAAATGAAAATGTAAATGGCAAAAATACCATTACATATACACAACAATAGCATTCATGTTAAAGAATTAACAATACCAATTATCAGTTAGGATTCCAGTAGACCAACTGGAATTTTCTTACCCTGCTAGTGGTGTGTAAATGATGAAAACATTCTTGAGATCTGTTCGGCAATATACACCAAAGTCAGTCATGTGTATAATTTAATACATCAATTCTGCTTCTTGATATATGCTCAAATAAATACGCATATTTGCTTATCGAAAGACATTTGAAAGAACATCCACAGCAACACTGTTCACAATAGTCAAAGTAGGAAGTGGCCCAAATGTCAATCAACAGTAAAATGGATTAAGTACATTTGGTGTATTTTTAAAGCAATGGGAATGGACGATATATTACTACACGACAGCATGCTATTGAGTGCTGTAAGGCAGGACAGTGATTACTTTTGGAAGAGGTAGTGACAAGATCATAAAGTGGGGCTTCCTGAGATGCTTATTCTTTTTCTTGAATTTAATGCTAGTAATAATGGGTGAATAATTATTGAGCTGTGTATATGATATATTTTAGCCAAAAGGTTTATCTAAATAAAAAGAAAAAATAACAAAAGGTATCTTTTTTCTAGAAAACTATCACCACCCTGACTGACCCATGTGTTTTAATAGAAAAACAAAAGCAAAACAAAACAAATACCGTAACGGCACTTTGCTTATTCTCAGTTACCAGCCGTCACAGGTAAGCTTATGTGTAGCATCTGATAGTTACAAGGCCAGAACATCCCTCAGAGGGTCTTCTAAATAAACACCACTGTTGCCTGAGGTAATGGTGTCAAGAGGAAGAATTCTTTGGCTCTTTGGATGGCTCCAATCCCCAGAGGCTTTGGAACTTTTTGGAATACAGTTACATTCAATTTCACCCTCCTAGTCTCTTTATCTGTTTACTGGAAGGAGCAGTTCAGGAAGAAGAATGTGAGAATCCTGCAGGTAACTTCAGAAATTGGTCTCCTTCCTTGTTTTACTTTCACCTTCTCTCCATTTTCTCAAAGTTTTAGTGTTTTCTTTGAAAGTTTTGGAACAAAAGGTAACATTGGTGTACTTTAAAATTTCATCAGAAGCAAATATACATTTTAAATAATTATTTTGTTACCTAATGTGGGCTAATGTCCATTAATAGTCAGCAAACGAACCATAACAATGCCTTGGAAAGAGAAGTGAGAGCATTTCTCAGTGGTCCTTGGCCATGGATTTCTTGGAGTCATGCCATTGCTACCAAAGGTCCATTTTCAGGCACTCTGCCCGAGATCCTGTATATTTGCTGAGGACACCTCATTTTTGAATAATTGGAAGATTGAGAGGTCCTGGTTCCATACAGCTGGGGAATTTTCAATAACAACTGCAGAAAGCTTTCTGAAGAGTTTTATGCTTTTGCTCTTATCTACCATAGCCTTTCCTTAATGCAGTAGCCAGAGAGATTTCTTTTTTTACTGCCGTGCATACAACTCTCCAATAGTTTTCCATCAAATGTGTAAGTAACATCAATACCTTAGCATGCTTGCAAAATCCTAGGGCTCTAGGCAGTAGTATGTGGGCAAATATTTAACAACCAGCTCTCTGGGGGAAGGGGTCTTTATGTGTAGTATTTGTAGATTTCTGTGTAAATGCTCCCACCATGGCTGACTTTAAGTTACCACAGTTTCAACAGTAGGCCCACAGAGTTGCTGAGTTCTTTATCATAAGTCAGAGAACCCTATCTGAGCAGGTCTCTGCACACTGATGTGTCTAGACTGCCTATCTGACCTAATCTCCTTTTACCTCCTCCCTTTCTCACCCCACTCCAACCTTTTTGCTTCTCTCCTGTTACTCTCTAGTCCTTACCATGCTTTTTTCTTTTTAAAGATTTTCCCTGTTTACTATTAGAATGTAAGGTTGTGGGGGCAGGGCTTATATCCCCAGAATAAAGAGAATTGGATTCTTCAAATACACTTAATCAGTACTTACCAAATAAAAGGATAAATACTGTATTCAACAGTGCGTTTTTATCCGCATTCAGAAAATTATTTAATTATCGTATTGAAAGGTAAATACATGATGATAATTATAATTATAACATTAGTGTGTGTAGCCACAGTTATCAAGCTCAAGTTTCCAAACTAGGTGGACGCGAAGTGCTGAGGACATGACGTCACTGAAGGCAGTGTACCGCATGTTCTGAGAAAAGGGCCTTGCTGGAGACATTGGTTGCTGCCGGACTAGTCCATTACCAGTGGGAAGAAGGCTTCGGGGGCAAAAATTTTAAGCACATTAAGATTCTCAGAAGCAGAATTACAAAAACTTATAAGCTCGAAGAATATTATCTCAGAGCCATGGGCCAACATCTGTTTTCACATATGCTCAGCAAGGAAAAGACACTGTGTCGCGTGTCAGTCTTCCGTAGTCACATGTGTCACTGGGAAAGAAAATTCCAATGCAATATCAATGCACAGAGGAGTTTGATTTTTCCCAATTACTTTTTACAGCATAGCGTCTGTATTATAATCTGAAAT
This sequence comes from Carollia perspicillata, assembly GCA_004027735.1. Taxonomy (NCBI): domain Eukaryota; kingdom Metazoa; phylum Chordata; class Mammalia; order Chiroptera; family Phyllostomidae; genus Carollia; species Carollia perspicillata. The sequence goes on along the minus strand of PVKM010000087.1, from coordinate 60,314 downwards.
CACGAACAGCTATGAAATGTTTCTAATGCCTAACAGAATTTAATTTGTTAGAAAAGCTGATTAGCGATAAATAAATGAGAAGAGTTAGTCAGTGATTAATCAAAATGAAGGAGAACCAGATATTTTAACTTTGTCCTAGGGTAGAGTACTCTCTCATCCAGTAAATTCACAATGTTTTTACACCATTAGTTTGCAGTAGTGTTTGAACCGCCCTAATAGATTGACAAGGAGAAATGGCTGCCTATAGAACTGGAGGGTGCCCGTGTTTACCTATGTTTAGAAGAATGTCCTCCAGCTATGTATTTGTTCTAACCTTGTGAGTATATTTGATTGAATCATCAGGGAATAAGGGCCCATGTGTTCCCTGTCACAGGGCATATTAGAGAGAGATATTCCATCTTGGTGTGTTCAGAAGCATTTTATCCTGGGAAATTTACTTATGAAATATGAGGTTAATCTTTCAATAATAGTGCAGTCTCTTTAAGGGCTTTAGATATGACTCAATCTTAGATTCAAATGTAGAAGAAATGTTCAATGGCATAGGGCAAAAAATTCTCTATATCTGAGGATATAAGAATCATTAAAATTACTCTCAGAAACTGGCAAAAATGATGCAAAGTAGATACGAATTAGGAAAAACAGTATATTCAGTGCATCTGTCTTTTTATAGGTGCTGGTTGATAGGTGATCCAGTGGCACCTCCATACCTACCTCCCAGGACATTTAGACTGGATATGATGATTATCTTTTCTTCACACATCCTCAGTGCTGAGGCTTGAAAATGAGGGATGCATTCTTATGTGCAGAACGGGAGGTTTTAACTTCATCTACAAACAGTTACAGAAAACTAGAATAGAGAAATCGATCTGATCAGAGCAGATATAGTCTTTTCCTTTTCCTCCTCCTCCCCTTCTTCCTCCTCCTCTTTCTCTTTCTTGTTCTTTATCCCCAGGTGAAGAGGTGCTTCTTGATTTTAGATGGAGGGGAAGGGAGGGACAAAGAGGGGGAGAGAAATATCTATGCAAGAGAGAGGCACCGATTGTTTGCCTCTTTTATGTGCCCGGACTGTAGTCTGCACGCACAACCTAGGCATGTGCCCTAACCAGGAATTGAACCTGTGACCTTTTTTGTTTACAGGACAGTCCAACCAACCGAGCCATATACTGGCTAGGGCATGTTCTTCTTAAGAGGTCTCTGTTTTTCACTTTTTCTGCCTTCTGTTGAGGTCTCTGGGAGGATATATGAAATGAGTAAACCTCTACCATTTATATCATCCTCAGAAAATTAATATTTTTTCTTCTGCTTTCTTATCGCCTTTTCTCCTGTGGTCTGGATAGTCTGCTAACCTGCCAGTAGTGTACTCAAAACAAGTGTTTCTCCTCTTCGCTTGTGTACTGACAAAGAGTCAAGGATTAGCTTCCAAGCTGTAAGAAATTTGAAAATAGGATTCCTCATTCTCATAGAAGTATTGACTTTTATAATTTCTATGTTACAGTCTCATATGTAGCTTCTTGTGGCAGCCACTTGTTATTGTCATTATTTTTTCCATGTGGGCTTAGCTTTATCCAAACTGCTTATAAGTGGAAGGAGGTCTCCATTCTGTCTGATTCCCACCACATCTTGAACATCAGCTTAGGAGAGAATTACATAGGAAGCAAGAAGCTCAATGGGCCAGAACTAGTCCTGTCTTTCAGTTTTCTGCTTATTCACATATTCTCTTCCCTGGAACCCCCATTTTCTAGAACCCCTAATACTGGTCTGGCTGGGATCCCTGGGGACCACATTGATCAATATTACCAATGGCTCCTCGGATAGCCCCTTGGAGCATTTCCGGGTCCTCCATCATTCAACTAGGAAAGGAAAACACACGTTACCTCTTCCCCATAGTTTTTCAGTCTTTCTGACATCAGAATCTCTCTGATTTTTGTGATGTATGCTTCCTAAAACAAGGGGCACCCAGCAGAGTGCATTTCCTTCTGGGCTGCCTGATCTGAGTCAGAATCAGCTACTCACGTCAGCATCTCAGCTGAGTCTGCGGAGTGGCCACAGGGCCTTCACGGCATTGCACTACAACTCATTCACCAGCGAAGCACATCTCGGCCTCCTTTTGAGACCTCCACCGGATCTCTGTTTTCTCCCCGGAGGATACGAAACTCTGATTTATATAAAACAAAAGTAATGAGTAGGCCTTAACCCTAATTATTGACCACTTCCTGGATCAAAGTATCAGTTTTGTCCACTTTTCTAGATTTGCTTTCATGGCTCCCAATTTCCAATTAAAAATCTGAGGGCTGGAACTGTTCTATGGTACTTAAACTATATTTTTAATGTTAAGAGAGTAAAACACTATTAAAATATAATACTTCTGGTAATGGAATAGTAAAACCAATAAATTTATACTGCACTAGTGCAAATTAATACAAATTCTCTAAGAGATTTGGTGATGTATATTATAACTTGTAAACATTAATTTTCAACCCAACACTAGGCATTCATTCATCCTAATGGGATAATTAGACTTGCTTGCCTAATTTATGTGTAAGTACATACCATTGATAGTTTTGTTTTATTTTTAATGTTTTATTTTATTATTTCTATCACAATTTATCCCCCTCTACCCCCTCTTCCAGCCCCACCCACTCCCCTTCCCCCACAATCACTACACTTGTCTGTGTTCATGAGTTCTTTCTCTTTTTTTCTTTCTTTCTCAATCTCTCCTCCCCGCAGTTTTCCCCCAGAGCTGTCAGCCTGCTCTCTATCTGAGTTTTGTTTAAAGTTGTAAAAAACTGGAAACAAATGGAAGAGGTTGGATAAAAAGCATATAATGCTTAAGCATAATAATATTACAGAGCCAATAAAATATATTTCAAAAATGTTAATAGCATGGGAGTTATGGTTGTTTGTATGCAATATAGGGTATGAATCATGATAAATATATGACTTGAATTCAGCTGGGCCACTGTCTCCTCAGAGATCCAGCTCAACTCAGTGTAAGTCTGCGTCCATGGCCCCACGGGAGTGCAGGCACCGTCTGCCTGCTTTCTGCCGACTGTATACCTGTCCCATCCTGCTCTCTTCAACTGTGTTCTTTTTTTGTCCTGACCTGCCTGGACTTAGACTGTAGTACCTTCATTGGTTCCCAGGAGAAACTCATTCACAGCGAATATTTGTGTTTTCTGGTAGTCCGTACTGAAGGCTGGTTGTGCAGGCTGTGCAGGGGAGGAGAAGTTATAGGGAGGATTAGAAATGGTTACATGATGCTCTGCCGTTCCTGGCTCCACCTTCACCTTCTTTTCCTTCTGCCTTCTGTTTCTGCCCTGCTCCCTTAAAAAAAAAAAAAAAAACATAAAATTTTAAAAAAAGGAAAAAGAAAAGAAAATTCTTCCTTAGTCTCATGCAGGGTTAATCTGACTATATGCAGGGTTTTTTACTGGGTATGATATAAACTCCCTCCTCAATAAATACAGTCTGTTCCCGAAAACTTTTCTGATATAAACACTGTTTTCCTTTGGGTTACTTACGGATTGATCCTTACTTGGTCAAAAGGAGACACACACACACACACACACAAAATCTCTATTTAATTCTCTGTCTCTCCCTCCTTTTCTGAGACCCCTTCTGCTCTTATTTGTAAGTACATTTGTAGTTGGTCTAACCTGCTGGGCAAATGCTCCTTTCCTCTCCTGCTGTTTTATTTGTATTCACTCCCTGGAGAAGGATGATGTTCATATAAAATAATACTGTTCTTTGATTAAGGGTACGGAGAGGTTGCTGTAAACCAATGTTTCAGTATCCCAAATGTTTTAAAATTCCATTTGTAGGAAAAAAGTTATATATACCTAAGCCAAGGTCTGAAGGAAACACACTGAAATAGTAACAGTGGCTATTGGTGATTAATGTAATAATTAGTGATATTTTTGTTTTATTTATTATATTTTCAGATATATTTGTGTGTGTATACATACACACACCCACACTTTCAATTAAATAGAATAAAACTATTAACTACACAAAATGAAAGATATTTAATCATAGTATCATACACAGTATAAATATTAATATTCTGATGGTTATTTAGAGTAATTGAGCATTCCCTTTTAAATTCAGAAGTATGCTTACTCATAAATAAGTAATTATTCTCCTGAAACCTAAGAACCCCTAATAAACAGAGAGAATAAAAAAATTAAGCTGTAACACCTTGGCGTGTTCCAAGATGGAATGCAAAAAGCAAAGGAGGTTCCAAGGTAATTTTCATATTCTCAAGTAAATGTATTATTTTCTTGATCTTTTTGTTATGAATTCTTTCTGTAGCTGAATATTTTATAGAATTATGCTAAGCTTTCAGTTGCTCTGCTCTGGTGCCATAATGTTTGTATGTCTTTTCTAAGCCAAGCCACCTATATTATGCTGTATCACTACACATTAGGTGTCATTAAATATCTATTTCATTTATCACAAATTTCGACATGTCTGCCATAAATCAACGACCTGGTTTAAAAAATGCGCAATACAAGCCTGTCACTTAGTATTAGATCAGGGAAAAGGCAATATGCTGGCACATAAAGACCTTAAAAAACAATTTTCATCTGTTGTTAGGAAAACAAAAATTGGCTTTTGCATTGTGAATTTCAATGAAAAAAAAGGAAATTATGTGACTTTGTTTCAGAAGGTGTTTATGGAGCTAGGAGGTTCATTTGTACATTTTTCTATGTGCTAGCATTTGTCAACTCTCAGTATCAATCTAAAAAGCTATTTTGTAAGAGATATGAATGATAAATAAGCCAAGTCTGAATAACCCAGTTTAATATCTTACATAAGATAGTATGGAGGCCGTAGCAAGGGGATATAAGCCGTAGCAAGAAGTAAGGAGGCCGTATGGTAGGGGATATGATCAGCTGCATCTTGTTTGAATTCTACACGTGCAGCATTGCTTCATGTAGTGGTCAGAAATGTTTTTTAAGAGGTTTGTCTAAATTTTTCCACAGGTAAAATGTCTTTCAACTGTCAGGTTGAAAATGGGAGGGATATCAACAACTGAAATATACCTATTAACTTAATCTTTTTTCTTCTTTGTTTATTTCATATTAATTTTTGTCTGCTCATCAATTACACAACCAAAAGAGAAAAAAAATGTTTGTTATGACCTTTATACATGAAACTAGGAGATACCCCTGTTTGAAGCATTCCCCTCATTCAACTTTATTTAAGGAAACCTCATTATCTTTCAAGACCCAGTCAAGCCCCATTACTTTCAGAATACAAAAAAATTTTAGTGTTTTTGAGGGTAGGGATTATATTATATGCTATTGATACTTCTTTTTCCTTTCTTGAAACAAAAATATGCAGATTGCAGGTGTACAATTCTACACACACATCATGTGTATACTGTATTGTGTGTTCACCATGCCAAGTCAGGTCTTTGTCCATCACCATTTATCCCCCTGCCTCATAACCTCCTCCACCTCCCCTCACCCCTCTTCCCCCTGGAAATCGCCATACGATTGTCTATGTCCATGAAGGTTTTTTTCTTTTCTATTCAATCCCTCCATTCCCCCCACCCAAGCACCCCCCATAACAGTTGTCAGTCTAATTTCTATCTATGAATCTGTCTCTATTTTTCTTGTTAGTTCACATTGTTCATTAGATTCCATATACAAGTGAAATAATATGGTACTTCTATTTCTCTGACTGGCCTATTTCACTTAGCATAATGCTCTCCATTTTCATCCATGTTTTCACAAAAGAGTTCTTCCTTCTTTATAACTGAGTAGTTTTCCATTGTGTAAATGTACTGCAGCCTTTTTATCCACTCATCTACTGATGGGCACTTGGGCTGCTTCCAAATATTGCCTGCTGTAAATAATGATGCAGTGAATATAGGGTGCTTATGTTCTTTCAAATTAGTGTCTCAGGTTTCTTTGGATATAGTCCCAGAAGTGGATTCTCTGGGTAAAAAGGCAGTTCCACTTTTAATTTTTTGAGCTAATTCCATACTGCTTTCGACAGTGGCTACACCAATCTGTATTCCCACCAACAGTGCAAAAGGGAACTCCTTTTTCCACATCCTCACCAGCAGTCGTTGGTTGATTTATTGATGATAGCCATTCTGACTGGTGTGAGGTGATATATCATGGTGGTTTTTGTTGTTGTTTTTCTTTTTTAAAATTTAGTTTTGTTCAGTTATAGTCATCCCACCTTTTCCCCATTGCTCACCCTACCCCATCCTCCCCCACTCCCACAGTCAATCCCCCAACCCCACTGTCCATGCCACGAGTCCTCTGTTCCTGTTCCTCTGCTTGTTGCTTCCCCTTCTTTCCCCTGTTATCCCCCTTTTCCATACCTTCTCGTCACTGTCAGTTTGTTCTTTATTTCTGTCTCTGGTTCTATTTTGCTTGCTTGTTTGTTTTGTTGATTAGACTCCACTTATAGGTGAGATCATATGGTATTTGTCTTCCACCACCTGGCTGATTTCACTCAGCACAATGCTCTCTAGTTCCATCCATGCTTTCTCAAAGGGTAGGAGTTCCTTCTTTCTTTCTGCTGCATAGTGTTCCATTGTACCAGTTTTTAGACACACTCATTTACTGATGGGCACTTGAGCTGTTTCCAGCACTTTGGCTATTATAAATAAAGCTGCTATGAATGTTGGCGTGCATAGGTGCTTTTGGATAGGTGTTTCAGGATTCTTAGGGTATAGTCTCAGTAGGGGGATCACTGGATCAAAAGGCAGTTCCAGCTTTAGTTTTATGAGGATATTCTGTATTGTTTTTGACAGTGGCTACACCAGTCTATGTTCCCACCAACAATGTACTAGATTTCCCTTTTTTCCCACAACCTCACCAGCACTTGTTTGTTGCTTTATTAATGATGACCATTCTCACTGGTGTGGAGTTGTATCTCATTTGGTTTTAATTTGCATTTCTTTAGTGGCTAGCGGTGTTGAGCATTTTTTCATGTGTTTCTGGACCCTCAGTATGTCCTCCTTGAAGAAGCGTCTATTCAGGTCCTTTGCCAATTTTTTTAAATTGGATTGTTTATATACTATATTAGTTGGTATTTCTTTTTGTGTATTCTTCTTTAAAACAGGAGAGGGTTCCAAAATCCTAATCACTAATTTAGCACAGGCCCAGACCTGTTGTAACAGATGCTGGCTGCCAACACGCAGTACATCCATGCTGTGTGAACAAGTTATCAGCTCTGCTATAAGGTACTTACATGTATGCATGTATTATTTGGTTTAAAAAATAAGACAAAGAATAAAATGGTAATGAAATTTCACTAGTATGTGCCATTAATAAACTCTTGTGCCTAACAAAGTTCTAAAGATATAGATCATACGGCCACCTTCTAACATAAAAGACACGGTCAAGTTCCAAGGGAGGCAAACCATCTCCATATATTTATTTTAAAGCTGGGTTGGTATATCTGGTATTACTATAAATCACAGGCAGATGATATACATTTGATTTATCAACAACAACAAACAATAAATATTTATCATATGTCCACTTTATGCCAGGGGCTTTGCTAAGGTTAGGAAGGATATGTGATGTGTAATCTGTGATTCAAAGTGTTGTGGAAATTCCCACGAGCTATATCATACAGTTTGTAGCAAGACGGCCAGATAGAAAACCTAGAACCAAGGGGTGGTTTTGAGCAAAAATTACCCCATGAGCAATTGTCCGAGCAAGCCAAATCACAGCACGGATTGTTTTTGGTAACTGTTGCTTCTCATTCTTTCCCACATAAAAGTTAAACTTGTGCTGTTGGTTCTCTCTCCCTCTCCCGCTCTCAACTTTGCTGCGTGACAATTTATGGATTCAATAATTCCTTACATTCTACTTGAAAAATGTTTCTTTATCCAAAGGTTAACTCCTTTAGGAGTACAAACCTTTAAATTTTCTCTGTTGCTGTATCAGTTGGTACAACTAGATTCACTAGACTCATAAATCTATCAATTTTCTAGTCTATAACAGTGTTATCCCTGAAATCTCATAGATATAAATGGAATTGCTAATTTTCAATAAATCTACAGAAACAGGTAATAGTGTCATGGGCCCCCAGTTCTAATCATTTTAGCTATAATAAATGACACCCCAGGGGCTCACTTTGGGTCATAAAATTTACTGATCAGAATACCGATTTTAAGCCCCAAAGTATTTTATAACTTTCCCCTTTTTTTGCCACTTTAAAGTATGAATTATAAGAATGACTTCTTACTTAAAACTTATTGTAGATAAAAAAGAGGAAAAAATAAACTAATAGTTTTTCCTTGTATTTGCTATTAAAATGAGATAACACTTAGGTAATAATTCAATAAGTTATTTATAATATTACATTTGTACCTATATTGATTACTTACACTTTAAGCATTGGGAAAAAACATGAAATTACTATTTACATTCTGATTTTTTATAAAAATTCACATTTTACAACAGAAATAAACTTTTCTAATGAATGATAAATGTATGTTTTTGAAAAATTCTCTAAATATACAATTAAGTATTTTAATTTCCTTAAATAATTACAAAATATTTTCCTATTCTTTAAAAGCAGAGTAATATACTTTAATGTTCTTACTCTATCTTTGTGAAAATTTTATCAATCTGTCTAAAATATCTATCATTTGTCCATGATAACTATCATTCATCCACAGATTATGATGAATTAAAGATACTGATTTAGATATATCACAAAGTATTTTTCTGTCTCTGCAATTGTATATGAAATATGATTATAATTACCTTTTAATTAATAAACTTAAAGAATTGATTAAGAATTAAATTATCAAGAGTACTCTAAATGTAACATCTTAGTAAAATAATTGCGAAAGGTCTGAGTTGAAATTAACTAATAAATGCTTACCCTGTAGTACTGAAATCTATAAAGGCTTTGAGTTTCACAGAATGAACATTGGGATTTCCTGGGTTGAACTCAAAGTGGATGTGTGTGATAGAAAAAATGGATTAGCTATGTTCTTTGCTATACTTTAATAACTAAAGCCAGAATAAATAGAGCAGATGAAATGGTACATGTGTATTTCCTTATATATCTCTTCTTACCAGAAATGCACACACAAATTAGATACTGGTGGTCAAAATACAGATCTGGTATCATTCCTCTTGTTTTTGCAGGCAGCCTACAGTGACATTTACACGGCTTCTGTACTCTTCTACTGTACATTTCCCTTCTTTCTGTGTGTTCAGTTGGGTTGGAAATAGATGCCAGATATGCTGTATCAAAGAAGTACAGCATACAGTTACTTGCAAATTGGTCTTACATCACTGGTTCTAGAATAAATAAACAACATGGGAGACAACTCTGAAAAAGTTGAGATTCTCAAAGAGAAACCTTTTTAAAAAAGTAAACATTTATTATAAAAAGAAAGGTTGTAGTAATCTTGACAAGAATATTGGTTTCACTGGTCAGGTCAGTACCCTTATGAAAATTAAATGCTCTGTTATACAACAGAATCTCTGTTGAAACTACAAGATGGATCGTAACATGTTGAGACACATGTGAATATATTCTTCTCCTCCCCATAAATATTTATTAACAGCCCACATGTTTTTTGAGAAATCTAATCTGAAAAGCAACTCAAATACGCCATAGTCAAAGCATTGAGGAGAGGTGTACGCCTTCCTCTGATTAACTCATTGAAAATAGGATTGAAGTTCTCAGGGTCGGAATCATTACTACCATCACTGACTTTGCCACTAATGACTGGGATATAACTAGTGGAGTTTGGCAGACTCAGTAATATCTCATTGGATTTTTGGAAAATACGACATTATTCACCAGTTCTGGTACTGACATTATATTTGGACGCAGGGATTTCTTTTTCACGTAGTGGGACCATATGTATGAATATCACTGCCTGAACCTTTCATGTGTATGAATTATTCATTCATTTGTTATCTAGTCATTTATCAATTTATGTATTCCCATAAACTTATTCCACAAGACATTTGAATAGCATGTAGGGAGGACAGTGTGGATCCTGTTTTGAAACTTGGTAAAGTGATTCCACTATGGTATGCTTTTGGAAGGTCCTGCCAAAAAACACAGTGGAGAAGTGAGTGATTTTATGCAGCTGTGTTCTTGTGGCGTTACCAGATGCCCACTAGGAAGCTAAAACATCTGGTTGCTTGAATTAAAATTTTTTCTTTTCAACAGATTCCTGTTGCGTGGACAGACATCGTATCAGTGAAAAGCCTTAGCTTATTTGTTTAATCTCCTGGTTATATAAATGCAGATCTGTGAGACCAAACTGACAGGAATCTGATTTAAATCAGTGTTTCTCTCCTGACCCTTTTTAAAAATTATCAAACTGTTTCTCCAAAAATCATAGAAAATGTATTCAGTTGGATGGATGAACATAAAACAAAGTCTAAAGGACTTAATTCTCAGGTTTCTCTTTTCCAGACAGGTTATTTTTTTAAATTTCCATTTTAATTCATGGGTTAGTGACAAAAAGAATGTAGTTTATGAAGAGATAGCCTGGTGATTATAGTTTTCCCTACAGACCAAAATACTGTATCACATTGTACACATAAAAACATGAAAATGCTTAAGATATTATTATTTTATTTGTGAAACAATTTAATTATTTAGAATGTGGTTTTATTTTTCATACACAGCCAATCATATTCTATTATTAAAATCTGTTGCCATGGTTTCCTGCTAGGAAAATTATATTTATTGTATTATGACAACATATTGGAGGTTTTGCTTTTACATTAAAAAGAAAAAAGTAAAATTAGTTTCCCAAGAAATTAAACTGTGTCACACAAATGTATTTATAATTAGAGCTTATTAAAAATAACCTACATTGGTTCAGTTTGCATTTTGAAAATTGTCAAGTTAGAAAAACAATCAGCCTATTTTTCTTCATGCTTCCTCGAATTATGTCTGCTTCATTTTTCACATTGAAATACTTAGGAATAATCTGGATAGACATTTCAGGTCGGATCGTGCCACAGGGTCCGTAGGGAGAGAGGGACCCTGCCTCTGCTCAGAATAAAGATAGGAAAGTATATAAGACTGAGAAAGGGGACTCTAGAAAGTGATGCCTGTTGAAAAAGTTAAAGCACTTTACTTTTCTTCAAAATTTGTTCTCCATGGTCCATTAGGGCTTATCACTTTCCTACGCACCTTCCCTTTGTTCCTTTTCCCCCAGCAACCGTATAATAGTATATTATTTCATTCTGCTTAAATTACTACCTAGTTCACAGCTGATCTTCAGAACAACCCTGGGAGGGAAATTTTATGTACCCATTTCTGAGTGTGAGAAAGCCCCTCTAAGAGAGGCTGAAGCAACCTGCCCTCGTCCGGGTGGCTGTGGTGGAACCAGGCGGGACTTCAGTACCACAGGTTCCTCCTCCAGCGTGCGGTTCCCCTGGCCCAGCGCCTGTCCTGTGCTAACCTCTCCAGCAACAGTGTGCTCAGGTTTTATAGACAGTAATTATTTTAAACATCATTTTGACCTTTTGTTGAACCACTTCTTGAATCTTCTGTTTTTTCCCCTAACATTTAAGAACATCTGCTTTCTAAATCAGGAAATTCTTGATGCTTAGGGCTGACCATGACAGAAAATGAGAACAGACTCAAAGAGTGGGCAACAATCCCAAAGAGGACAGAGGCACCAGAAACCAGAAAAGTAAAAATGAAGCTTTTGATTCTTTCATTTTACCATTTTCCTAAAGACATGTATAAAAAAAATAATGCTAGGCTATAGGATTGATTTTTTAAAATGGGTCGCTGAGATGTATAGCAAAGTGTTACATACTCTGTCTTGAGTTTCACCATCGCTCCAGAGGCCAGGAAGGGAGTTCACCTTTCTTGAATGCTTATGACATGCCACGCAGATTGCCAGGTGTTTAATTGTGGATCAGCTCATTCATCCTACAGAACAATATATAAAACCGACATTGTTATCCCCACTTCGCCAGTTAAAAAAGACCAAGAGGTTCAGAGAGGTAAACGTTATTTTTTTGAAATTAATAACAGATAAGACTTTATAAGCATTGACCAGGTACCATGCTAACAGGGATTAGCTCATTTATTCTTCACAACAACTTTAAAAAATTAAGTAATATTAATTTCTCCATTTTCAGATTAAAAATCCCAAGCTTTAGAGTTACATAGCTTTCCCAAGCTCAAGTGGAAGAACTTTTTAGCATCTCAAATAAAGGGCATGCAAAGACAGTGCAAAACTCAGATCAGGCAATACACTATTAAAAAAATACATTTTAGAAGGGTATTTCCTGCAAAAAGAAATAAAACTTTTTCAATTAGCTGTAATTTTGAATATCTTTGATTAAGAAGATATAAATATATCCAGATTTACCCTGCATTCTAATTCCTAAAAAATTAATAGTGAGTTATAAATATTCCCAGATTTCCCTTTCAAGTTCAAATACATATGTAATGAATACATGTATGTAATGTATACAATTTATGTATATATAATTCAAGATATATTTTCTAGCATACAAACATACTAACTGGAAAATTTATTTCTTTGAGAAGCCACTAATAAAAGGACAATCTAGAAAGTTATTTCCTGAGTAACTGTGTGAATTACATGAAAATTTTAAAGTATGAAAGACACACAATAAAAAATAGATGTAAGAAAAACTCGTTAATCTAAAAGCATTTTGAAAAGTGCATTTTCAACACTGAGCAAGTGATATAGTATCAATACAGGCTTTAGAATCTATTCTGCTCTCTAGGAACTTATAGGAGCATGTTCCTAGTTACATTGACCTTAGCTGCATACTGAAGTCAAGAGAGCGAAAGACAGTTAGAGCCTGGAATCTGTGCAGTAAATGGAATAAAAAAAAGGTGAAAATGCTTGTTGTCAGTGATGGGTTTTAGTAAAGGCACCAACCCCACAAAAATGCAATTGAGCTCATCTGTGAGCATGTGCCGGTTTCCATATATTTATGCATTCTCAACTTAACAAAATATAAAAGTGTATTTCCTACAATGAGTATATGTTTTGAGTATCATTTGCATTTACTTTACTTTGGCAATATTTTATCTTTCTTTGGCTTATACTAGGAGCTAATCATTCATGGCTCAGGAGTATTAGGGCCCCATGTCAGGGCCAAGTGCTGTCTCAGGAGGTAGGTGTACAATATGGCCTTGCACGGTGATCCTGCAATTAGGGCTGTCTTCTCATGCAAAGGCATTGTTGGTATTTCTCTTCTGAGAAGCAAAGGGATGTGATTTATAGGGTGGTTGGAAATGCATTTTGTCACCAAATCTACTATTTTCATAGTTTTCCATCTACATAGATCTTGATGGATTTAGAATATGAATTTTTTGGTCAAATTAATAGTTTGTGTGTAAGGGCAAAAATGTCAGAGTTTGGTAACCAAAAGAAAACCCTTAGATATCACAAAATAACCTGAATCTCTTCAGTCACATGTGGTTTGAATTTCAGGATAAAGTAGTCGAGTTTAATATTGAAAATATAATTTTAGTGCCTATCTTTTTCAGGAGGAAATTATTTAAGCACTGATATTGGGAGAAATTATTATTAAGCAAATGCACAGAGCATTTCAGCACTGAGACAAAGATGCAACTGTTCAAAATTGTCAAAGTAAAATACTGTTTTCAATTTTTCATCTTCACTATTTGCTGCTGCTATGTTTGAAAATATTTTACACAGTGAGGTTCATTTCTTCAACAGTCGCTATATCTCCTTGATGCTTTTCTCAGCATGGAAACTGACTCAATCTCAAAGATAATATCTTTCAGATGGAAATAGTATTTCTCTGACTGATATAAAATAAATTTCCAATATGAAATTGACACCCCAAGTTTTATTTAAAGAAGGAGAAAACTGTACCAGCATATTCAAAAAACATTGGCACAGGTATGTGACATTATAACAAGAGGACAGTCAATGAACGAGAAGTCTCCTTTGGTTCATGTCAAGCAAGACATTGTTTTCATTGGAGCAAGCATGTTAAGTATTAGGAAGAAGAAAATACACCTTTGTTGATGGTGAATTTTAGCTGCTGTTTTTTGTTTTTTTTTTCCTGCAAGATTCCTGTAGGGAAAGAGTAACCTCAAGACTCTCTAGAGAGATGAGGTATGAACAAATTCTACTTCGAGATAAATTTGAATGAAGAACATTTACAAAAATAAAGTGAATTGAACACCTTAAAAATCTTAATATAATGTAATGGTACATTTGAGGAAAAGACAGCTTGCAAATGTGGCATAAAATAAACATATCACTTAGAAACATAACACTCACTAACCCTGGAGACACAATTGAAGTTCATCCCAAGTACAGGGCCTGGGAGTTTGGCCAAGAATATTATCTCATGGGGTCTAGGACTTGATTTGTATTTCACATAATATGAAGTGGCATTCATTACCTTGTAATCGATATGCAGATAAGACAAAATTATTTATGGCACAATTAACTGGGAAGGAAAGAGTAGCATATATGTACATATGGGAGAACTGAGGGTTTCAGACAGGACCATAAACCATAAAGAGACTTTTGACAATGATCAGACCTCTGAGATAACCTGCTGCCGTGGAAATTTATCCAGCTTTATGTGCTCTAACATATTCGTAATCATCTTTTAATGTCATGCTTCAAGTGCAAACTGGATGTTTATGAAATTTTCCTCCCCTATTAAAAATAGCTAAAGTTGTTTTGATTTTTTGAAATATTAGAAAAGTGTTTCCAAAATGAATATAAATTCTATGAGATGTTAATAATCATTTTGGGAGATGCTGGGTTGAAAAAGGAAATAGGGCTCCTCAGAGCTTTTAATATTCTAATATATATCATGACTCTTCAAGAGGAGGACAAATTATATAGTATTTTCTATCTTATTTAATTATAAAAGTCTTTTTTCTGGTATGCCTCTTAGAGAAAGAAAAACATGCAAAAAAAGGAGAAGAAAAGAAAAAGAAAGATGGAGTGACTATATTTCAGAACTTCACTAACACACTAGAACGTGTTTGCCTTCTGCACCAAACCAAGTGCCTTTCTTACAAGGCCTTCTCTCATTTATTTTATCTTCCTTAGCAACATCCATGAATGGATCCTCCATGCTCAGCCAGAGCCCTTTCTGTTTGCTGGGGTGGCCTAGTTGATGACTCAATGAGATACCACTGACTGATTTGGCTGGACCAGCACTGACTTACCCTGCATGCTCTTGCTAAGAAACCCAGTAACCTAATAAGCCCCAGATCACCAAGGTCTGTCCTGGGCTTCTGGGGCTCCCAGGGGTGGTTTTGCCTCTATAACCAATTCAGGTCATTATGTTCTGAGTCATGAACAGGAAAGAGGAAGAGTTTGTGGAGTTGCTTCCAGTATGGAGGATTGCTGCAAGAGACTGCTGACATCTCATTAACTTCACATGCCCCATTACTGTTTCTTTACTCATGTTCAGTGTTCCCACCTGTAAGGCAAAGCTTTCCACTTTTGCTCTCCAAACAGTTTTAAAAAATCTTTGATAGTCATAATAAAAGTGCCTAAAGGTTATTAAATATGTATCGTATGCTAGGAACTATGCAAAATAATTTAAGGCTATCTATTATTTTGAATTAATTTTTAAAGGTTTATTAAATTTTTATTTTGAGATCTTTAAGAAAATTCAAACACATGACCATTGATATATTCATTACCCAGAATTTACAGATGTTAAAAATTATATCAGGTTTCTTTCACATTTAAGTAAAGGAAATAAAATATTATAGTTTAAGTATTAAGCCTCTCTTTATTCATCTTCTTACATTCTATTCACCTTTCCCATTCCTAGAGGCAAAATTTATTATGAATTGTATCTCCTTACATTTATGCTTATAGATTTTTATGCATGAATATTTCATAATAATAAATGTTATTATTTTGTGTGTTTTCTTACTCCCTTTCAGGGTAAATTTGAAAATTTCCTTAATTAAATATGTAGGGTTACAAAATAACTCAATGATATTAAAGCATAGCTAGCAAAATCTAAAAAAACAAATTTTAATGTACTTTTTAATTAATGCATTAAATAAGATCTAGTGGTAAATCTGAACTGTAATTTGGAGGAAGTGATGAATATAAACAGTTATCTCCCTATGTTTGCAACGACTATGATGTTATGTGAAAAAAATCAATAAATTCTAATCTTGACATTCTCAGATATAACTCATGCCACTCTGGTTTGTAGCCTACATTTACTACAAAAGAAAATGCTAAAATTTTAGTTGGAAACTAGTAATGATAAAGATATAATTTTATTTCGATTTGAGCTCTGGAGCCTTTTGAATTATTTACACTTTCTTTTAGAATTAAATTTATTAGGGTGACATTGGTTAATAAGGTTATATAGGTTTTAAGTGTGCACTTCTATGATATGTGATCTGTATATTGTGTGCCCAGCACTCAAAGTCAGATCATTTTCCATCACTATGTACCTCCCCTCTGCCCCCTTTCCTCTGGTAACCACAATACTGTGGACTGTGTCTATGAGTTTTAGTTTTATACCCCATATATGAGTTAATATTTACATATTCTTGACTTTAATTTTTCTTACTTCAGTTAATTGCCAGTGTCTTCTCCCAGACTGTTTGATTTTTTCACAGTGTTTATAGATCTTTTGATTAAGAGTTAACATTTTTGATTTAGCAAAATGGATATATATGTACTCACATATATATACACACATATGTATGTATATATATGTGTGTGTGTATATACATATCCCTATATATATAAGTTTGATGGTCTTTGCCTTTTAATTGAAAACATGTTTCACTTTTAGGTGTTTCATATACCTGGAAAATTTTTGAATGTATCTTGTAAAGAAGGAACTTAGTTTTAGTTTCTGCAGTATCTTATTTTTATAACAAAGCCAACATTTGGGTAAAATCAAAAATAATGCTCTTTCTTTTTTTCAAACACAGTTTTTTACTTTTTATTTTGAAAAAATTTTAGACTTAAAGAAAACTTGTAAGAAAAATAGTCTAGACGGTTCCTGAATATCTTTACCCAGTTTCCACTAATATTAATGTTTTCTACAATGACAGAACAATGATTGAAACTAAGAAGGTAATATTATACTATTAATTTCCTAAAGATTCTTTTGTATTCAGCAGTTTCCCCTGTGGACTGTTTCTTTTCCAGGATGCAAACAGGACCCCACACTGCATGCGTTACAGTGTTTCCTTAGTATTCTCCAGTCTGTGAGAATTCATCTCTCTTTCTTTTTCTATCACGATCTTGGCTTTTTTGAAGAGTGTTTGTTACCTATTTTATAGAATATCACTCATTTTGGATTTTCTGGTATTTTCTTATGATTAAATTGGGATTGCATTTTTTAAAATCTTCACCTGAAGACATGCTTATTGATTTTAGAGGGAGGGGAAAGGATGGAGAGAGAGAGGGAGAGAAACATCACTCAGTTGCCTCTCATGTGCTCCCTAAACCAGGACTGAACCCACAACCAAGGCAAGTTTATTGGTCACGGGTCTGATTCTCAGTCAAGGAACTTTCAGTTTATGGGACGATGCTCCAACCAACCGAGCCACACCTGTCATGGTGAGGTTGCGTTTTTTAGAAAGAATACCACAGAGGTGGCACACCCTTCTCAGTGAATCTTACCAATGTACCAAGTTATGTCCATATGTCTTTTTACCAGGGATGTTAACCCTGATCACTTGTCTAAGGGGGTGACTGCTGGGTTTCTGTACTGTTAGGATTTTTCCATTTTATATTAATAAATAGGAGAGGTACTTGGAGACTCTGCAAATACACTGTTTCTCCTCAAATTTTCATTTATTACTCAACCTTCACTAGTAGATCTTTCTTGCAACAATTATTTTTGTGGTGATTTTCTACTTCCCACATTTCTTTGACATTTAATTATTTACATTAGTATGGACTCATTCATGACTTTAACGTTTTTCTTCTATGCATTATACTCCAATATTACTGTTACTTACTTTGTGCCTCGAGGGGCTCCAGCTCTGGTCGTTGGGCGCTCTCTCGGGTTGGCTCCTGTGCTCTTCTGACATGGGCCTCCTTTCCAAGCACGACTTCAGTCATGGCCACAATAGGATGCGCCAAGCTCATCCCGTACTTTCCCTGCCCAGCTCTGGAATCAGCCCCTTCTCCAAGGACCCATGCTTTATTTTATTGCTTTGTTCTTTTTATCAGTAAATTATATTTAGACACCAAAAGCTACGCTTTTAAAGATTAAAATATTTATACTGGTTTCTACCTTGCTTAAGAAAAGGGGTCAGCAAGTTTTAGAAATGGCCAGATCACAATAGAGTTCTCAACCTATACAGTTTCTGTTGCAACTACTTTGTTCTGTTGCTATAATACAAAATAAGCCATAGGTAATAGGTAATGGATAGGTGTGGGGATGTTTCTGTAAAACTTTATTTACAAAAGTAGGTGGTGGGCTGGATTTGATTCATGCAACTGTAGATTGCCAACCCCTGCCCTAGACTGAGAAGTCATTGTGCTGATTTTCACAGTTTCACATTTAAAAAAATAATAAAAACAAAGATTAAAAACTGAGTATGTTTCATTTTTCCCTGGTGAGGAAGGAATTAAAGTATAGTAATATAAATAAAATTAGCTTAAGTGCTTTTACTTCTAAAAAGTTTGGATTATTTTATTTTATTCAAAATAGGAATTAATACTACAAAATAGGATTATTATTAATACATGTTTTAAATCATTCGACATGCAGATGGTACTGTGTTAATTTCTTTCCAGATGAATCAGTACATGAAAAGTTAAAGTAATATGTGGAATATCAAAACTAGATGCAAAATTAACGGTACAGAGGAAGTAGGAAACACTGGTTTGCACTTTGCTCTGGGAAAGCAGTCGGCAGACTTCGTAAATAGCTACATTGCAGGTAGGCTTTGCAGGCTGTGTCGTCTCTGTTGCAACTACTTGCAGGGTGGAGCATCCCGAGAAGTTTCATTGAGGGGGTGAGGACTGAGATCAGTACCAAAGGATGAACAGGACTTTCTTAAATTAACTACAAAAGAAGAAATAAAGTCTATGATTCTGGGATGATTTGAAGGAGAAAGGGAGAGAGAAACAGGTTGAGACTGCTCAGGGACAATCAATAGCCAACAATAGCTACAGTAATTCGAAAGGGTTATAGGAGCCAAACCTAACTCTGCTAGCAGCTCTGCTAATCGCACAGATTTTAGTAATTGGCTGTCTTTCAAATCACCTTGCATTATTGAAAGGGGTTGACACAATGCTTAGAAGTTTTAAATGGTCATACAGAATTTTTAAAAAACTTTGAATGTGTGATTAAAGTTATTTCTTAATGTTTTATGTTGTACATTAATAAGACTTGGCTATTACTCATAAGCTTTCAGTATTAATTCTGTAATGAACAGGTATTGCCAAGAACACACTTTTATAAGTCACATGAACATTTATTTTTGTACTTGTTTCTATGACAGAATTTTTGGTTCTCCAGTGAATGTACAATGAGCCAACCAACAAATTCTTAAAAGTTTACTCTAAATCCAGTTTCATTTAAAGTCAAGAATATCCTGCCCTGTTTGAATGCGACCCTAATCTCATAGGTAGGTCATATCATTGCCTTTGACCTCAGGAGATTCTGTACTAGCTCTTGAGTAAGATGATGACTCAGATGGACAAGGGAACTGTCAGAGAGTTTATTTGGGGGTATTTCTGCTTCGTGTGTTTTTGTTTTCCTCCTAACAATTAATTCAGTGTTAATTATTATTAATGAAATCTGATTCCATAAGGTGAAATGATTTTCTAACTAAAATCAAACTTGTTGAATGTATACTGCTGACTTTTTCTATCCAATGGCCTTAAACATTCTGACTTAGAGGTCACTAAATCTATCATTATTTGTGCTACAAAGTACATTAATAAAACAGGAATAAAAAGTAAAATTTAGCTATACCTTCAGCTTCTTGTATAAAAGCTGGTGCTATTGAATGGAGCAGATACTTGGCCCCTTTATTTCTGACAATTAACATTGCTTCAATATGTAGAAATAATATACTGTAATATTATAATCAAACATTCCGAAACCACACCTTTTTAATATGAGGTTTAGTGGGTATAGGCCTAATATTTTGCGTATGAACTGCCAATGTCGAGCTAATGATCTCAATATGCAGCCTACTTCCATTTATATTAATGTCTCTGTGGTAGGAAACCTTGTCTAGGATCAGTCTGGCTGGTGTCCTCTCTCTTATTCTCATAATCTGTCTGCCTTGGTAGATTCCCTTCTCTTGCTTAGCTCGCACCTACTTGAAATGGCCTCCTTTCTTATTAACTCTCTGTTAAAGCCCTACTTTGCTTTAAGACTCAAGTGGAATTCGAGAGTCTCTCTGAGACCTTCGTGGGTCCCAGCTCCACCACTGGCTCTCATTTTCCTGTGGCCTCTGTTTCCTGTGGATCTCTGCATACCTCGTCAGATCTCTCACAAATGCTGTTTGTCATTGTTACCTCCCTTTGCACACATCCCTGTCTCCCACAGCAGATTACAGCGCATCCCACCCAGAAAAGAAGTCTTGTGCCTTCCCAAACAATACACAGACTCTAACAATGTGTGCAGCCATGTAGGCCTTCAGTACATGCTTAGGAGGAGGAACAGTGGCATTCATTAAGTCCTTACTGTCATCGAAGAGGGATATTTGTAGAGCTCCTGTACTCTACCAAACTACCTGGAATAATCTTGCTATTCCCAAAGAGGCAAATCTATTGAAATCCATATCACTTCAGAGTCCAGGCATTCATGTAAAGATTTATAAATCAATACTTATTTTTAAGCAATAAAATATTCTGTGATATAGAAAGGAAGGACAAGGAGGCAGTCTCCCTAGTTTAGGATGTCTGCTGAGAAAGGAAGCAGTAACTGACAGGTTGCATGTCTATAATCTTAAATTTACTAAAAAGTCACGTGAGGTTCTATTGTTTCCCACATGTTTAGGAACTCTAACAGACTTCTTCACATGAAAACTTTTTGTACTACGTTCTGTAGAGATTTACCGAGCCCAATAGCATTAGTGTTAAGCATGTGAGCCTTGCAATGGCTAGTCTGTGCTCCTAAAAGGAAAAGTGATATATGGCCATGCATAGTGCAGACAAGCATGCATGACCCCAAGGATTTGGTGCTGAGTTTTGTCTTTAGAGTAAAGGTGTTACATAACTAAAAGACATATGGATTGTATTAGCACCTTTAAAAGGTGAAATATTTTCCTTGTGACTCTTTTCCGGTTGATTCAGTTGTTAGCATGATCTGGCAGGACCGCTTATTGGGATTAAGCCAGCTTCTGTAAAATTGCTACTCCAGGTCCAAATTTCTGAGTGTGAATGAGGTTTCTATATGAATCTTATATAGATGTGTGTCTGGAGTTGACTGTGTAAAACAATGGAAGCACTTCATATAAACCAGTTTGTGACTTAAGAAATTTATATAAATTATCATAAATCCAAAAGGAAGTTTCTCTCATGAATTTGTTTCTTTATGATGCAAAGGCTTTTCTAACGTTAGTCTTTGCTAAACTCTTAATAGCAGCCAGATAACTCACAAATGTCAAAGGTTTGGTTTTATGCTTAAGACTTTCACTTGTCTATGTTTGTACCTACAATTTTTATTTTTATTGATTTTTAGAAAGGGGGGAAGAGAGGAAGAAAGAGGGTGAGATACACCAATGTGTAACCAGTGGGTCGGTTGCAACCAAACCCCCAACCCAGTCTTGTGCCCTGACTGGGAATTGAACCAGTGATCTTCCGCTTTGAGGGACGATACCCAATCCACTGAGTTGGTCCAATCAGGGCTATACCTAACATTTTTAGGCATTTGAGGAAAGAAAAGAAGTCCCACTTTGATTCTTGGTTCTTACAATAAGAATAGACCAAAAAATAAGATATTTATTTCAAACTAGTGAAATTTCTATTAAAAACACTGTAAAGAACCCTGGAGTCATTTTCCTAATTTCCTCAGAAAGAATAATTTTATCTTTAAAAACATCCCATACATGTATATATATAGCTCTTATCACCTTTCCATACCCATTAAATAAACTTGTTATTTTTACAGCTAATTCAGGAAAAGAGTCCTTCCTCGTTTCCTTGGAGACCTAGACATAACCTGTCTGGTCTCTGGGGTCGACCCCTATCTCCTCTGAAAGGCTGGCTGCATGATTTGATAGTCACAGCTGTCATTATCATCCCGCTTAGCACATGCCTCTAGGGCTTTTCCATTGAGCACGGGTCTGAACTGTGCTGCCCATGCTTCCTCATACCAATTATAACTTCTGTGCAGTTACTAGAAATGGAAAAAAAAAGATGATCAACATCATTCCCAGCCTTGTAATGAGGGAGTAATTTCCCCTTATTATAACTGACTAAATATGTGCAGGCTGACCCTCAAAGCCCCTCGTCGCCCTCTTCCTGCCCCTCTGGAAATCATGGTCAAGACTCACTTTTTCATTTCACATTTCCTTGACTCCTTACTTGGGTCATGTATTTCTCTGAATTCCACTCTTGTTCCATCTTTATCTTGACTGTGCTGAATGCCTCTCCCACTCTGTGCCCTCCTTACACCTCTTTCTGATGTGCTGCTCATTAGGACATGATTTCTGTTTTTCATTTCTTGATTTCCTGACACTGGACTTGCTCACCACAAATTTACTGCTTGAGCGCGAAAGGAAAAGGATCTTTGAACTATAAAAATGATCCAGCAGATTCAGTTCTCCCTTTTGTCACTTCCAGGACCCTTGTGTGCATTAGGCTTCCTTTTCGTTCAAAGAATTTATATTGTGTGTGTCTGTTTTCTTTAATCCCCCTGTTTAATTGAATGTTTATGTCCTTGACAAGCCGTGTGTGTCTGTTTTAACTAGAAACAGTGACATCTGTTGGCTGTAAGCTATTGAGGCATTAGTTGCACTGATGAAAGACCCAAGGAATTTCTAATCATTTTTATAACTTTCTACTCCTAGGTAGAAGTAGAGTAGTCCCCCCTTATCTGTGGTTTTGCTTTCCTGCTGTTTAAGTTATCTGCTACCAAACATGGTCTGAAAATATTAAATGAAAAATTCCACAAATAAACAATTCATAAGTTTTAAACTGCGTGCCCTTCTGGAAGCATTATGAAAGCTTGCACCATCCTACTCTGTCCTGCCAAAGATGTAAAGCAGCCCTTTGTCCAGCACACCCACGCTGCATACACCACCCACCTGTTAGTCTCTTAGTAACCATCTTTGTAACCATCTCAGTTGTTGGAGTGACTGTTGCAGTATGGAAGTACTTAAAGTCAGGTAACATCTATTTTACTTAGTAATGGCCCAAAGCACAAGGGTAGTGATTCTAGCAATTCAGATGTGCCAAAGAGAAGCCATAAAGTATATATAAGGAAAAATATATATATAAGGTTTGGTACTATCCATGGTTTCAAGCATTTACTGGGAGTCCTAGAATCTATCCCCCATGCATAAGAGGGGACCGCTGTAATTCAAGGACATTACACAAAGAAGTCAGTGTCCTTTATGTTGAAGTATAAGGAAATTATCCCTGAAGATTTGATGATAAGTGAAGAAAGACATCGCAATTTGGACACCCATTTGTTTAGCAATAGCTCCACCTTCCTGATGTATAACCCTTTGGAAAAACCCTAGACTGAGAGACTTTTTCACCCTGATGAAAGCTTATGTACTCAGACTTCGTTTTGGAGGTATGCAAGACACGAACCTAATATCTATGTAACCTACTATCTGTTCTTCATTTTCTTCCTTGGGAATATACCTCCAGTTTTTAGCGAGGCATATGACAAGCTGACAGAAAGCTACATTTCTCAGTCTTCTATAAAATTAGCCATGAGCATCTTCTGCCAAATAATATGTATGCAGAAATATATTGTGTGAACTTCTAAGAGATCTGCTAAGAGTTGATGCGTGCCCATTGCCACTTAACCTATTTTCTGTTCTGTTTCCTGAGTTATGAGGCAGATGGCTGGGTTTCTGACACTCATACAGGATTGTGAGGTCCAGGCCGTATCTTAGGGATGGTAAAATAGAGAGTTAGAAAAAGACTGAGTCCGAAAACATCATGGGGTAGAACCATGATATCAGGTCTGGGACAATTTTTATGTGAGAGAAGGAAAAGCAAACTATGTTGTTTAAATTATTATTGTTTTGTTCTTTCCTGTCCCACACAGCCCCATGTAATTCTAATAGAGTTGGGGTCGGGGGTGGCATGTGTTGAGTTGTACAGATGGAAGAGAGATATTGGGGGATTATGACTGTCCCCTCTGCTCATAGAAACCAAAGAAAACTAATGATCTGAATATGCACGGAATCAGAAGTTATCTAACAGGTTTAGGTTGTGGTCACATATAAACAGATGTTCATAGTGTCTTATTTATTCCTGGAAACACTTACTAGTTCTCCAATAACCCTTTAAAGGAAAATTTTAGTAGAGTTCGAATTTGACAGGGAGGCAAAGATTTATGTTCATACATGGTACCTATAATATTATCTATATTATAAAAGAAGGTAAAGTAATCTAAATATTTATCAGTATAAAATTTGTTAAATAACAACAGCATGCCCACACTTCAGTAGTAGTTTTCAGCCACTAAAGGTGATACATTCTGCATCCATTGAGAGTGTGAATAAAATGAAGGGTGTTCATAACATATTGTTGAGTGAGAAAGTCAGATAAGATTTCCAGTCATACGGCACTATAAATTCTCTGAGGCCCCCCTCTGCTCTACACTCATTTAATGTGTAGAGAATATGTAGAACGAGTAAACTGGAAATGTGTGGTTGTGCTCAAGGTAAGATAAATGTCTCCGTAACACAGAAAGTGACAGTGGTGAGCAGCACTGAAGTCGCCAGTCTGCCCACCTGCCAGGTTCCGGGCAAGAGAACAGGCTGGTATGACCAGAAATCTGGTTGCTGAAGGTAAGGGAGAGTAGAAGTATTTACAGCAGTGAGTTGACTAGGACTTCTGCTTATATCATGGCTCATGAAAGAGAATTTAGGTCCAATCACATGATTAGGAAGTAAATCATTAAGTCACCTGCTGGCTTGGTGATTGATGACATTCCCAATATGTTATGGGGCAGATGCTTTTAATAAGTGAACCCTCTTCATCTGGGTACAAAAAAGTGTGGCTGGTAGCAATTGCAAAAACACGAGAGAGAGTTGGTATACACATGTGCTCATACCCACAGAGAGAAATAACTTTCTACTGAAAAAGATATCTATAAACCAAAATTCCAAAACACATTAAAATCTGTCAGCAGTAAAACAGCCAGATAAACTCTATAATGTGAGTATTGGAGTTACAATGATGAATATGAAATAAAGGATCACTTTGAAAAACTTTTCTTAAATATGTTTAATCTGCACTTAGATGTTTAATCTGCACTTAAATGTGTTTAATCTGCCATGTTCATGGCAACATTATTCACAGTAGCAAAGATATGAAAACAACCTAAATTTTTTTCTATGGATAAAGAAAATATGAGTATATATTATTTATTATACACATTATTCAGCCTTTAAAAAGAAAGAAATACTACCATTTGAGACAACATTGATCAACCTGGAGAACATTAAACTGAGTGAAATATGCCAGACTCAGAAACACAAATACTCCATGATCTACAAATACTACATATAGAATTTAAAATAATAAAACTCATAGAAGCAGAGAGTAGAATGGTGGCCACCAGGGGCTGGGGTAACGGGAAACGGGGTGATATTGGTTAAAGGGTACAAAGACTGAGTGGGGCAAGATGAATGAGTTCTAGACGTCTTGTGTACAACATGGTGACTGCTATTCACAAAGCTGTATGGTATACTCGAAATTTGCAAAAAAGGTAGATCGATCTTATGTGATCTTACCACACACAGAGATGAAGGGTGAACAAACATGTACTATTGGAGAAGAAAACAAACAGTAGATTTCCCCCACAGATAAAATAAAAGGAATAGCCTCTGTTAAAACATGTCCAACACATGAAAGAGAAAAGAGGACACGAAACAATGATAGACAGATGTGAAATTTAATTATTATAATACATAAAAAGTTTTACCATTAAAATAAAATATGAAAATCTATATACTTGATATATACTCAAGAATAGACATTGTGTTGTTGCGGAAAAATGAACTCTTACACGATCTGGGGTGACGGAGTAAGCCTTTATTACACGCGTGGGCCCAGAGGAGACAGCTTCCAAATTCTGGGCCCTGAGGAGGGGTCAGGTGGGCGGTTAAATACTTTTGTAACAAAGCGGGGAGGGGAGAGGTCTCATGGTACAAGCAGGAATGTGGAAGTCAAGGTAGAAGCAGAGGGCGAAAATTGCCGGGGGCCGGGACAAAGAGATAGTAAGAGATTAACTGAGTCCGAGACAGAGAGTCAACTAGTTAACAGGTGGTTGTCTGGAGCCTGGGAAGCCAGCAGGGAGTTATCAGAGGTCCGGAACAGATAGTCTGGACCTGGGAAGCCAGCAGGGAGCCATCAGGGGCTGATGCAGAGTGCCAGCTTCAATCTCTATCTACACTTTTAAATTTCTACTACAGTGTAAGAGAGATTTAGTACATTGGAATGTATTTCTGAAGAAATTGTTAAGAACTTGGTGGTTGACAGTGATTTTTTAAAAATTTAGAGTGTTATGTAATCATAAACCTACATTTAGAGTCTCAAACACATAGTGATTATGAATTATAGAAGAAAAAGTACAAAATAATATTTGATAATATAATCATTGAAATATTTACAGATTTAAAAAATTTAAAAACCATGAAGCTTCCAAGTTTCTGTAAGGATACATAAAAAGAAATCCACTCATTCATACACTGTTATAAATCTGTTGAACAAAGATTCAGAGAAAGATCCTAGCCTAAAATAGGAAAAACATATAAAAGGTTTAAGAATTTAAGACAAAGAGAAGACATTATTCCTTTGCATTGATACTATTATCTACAATTATGATTCAAGAAAATTTATTGATAAGCTATTACAATAAATAAATTTTACTTAATTCACAATTAATATAAAATCAGTAATACTATAATATATAATAAATTAACAATTAGAATATGTTGGGAATCGCTCTGCCTGGTTTCAAGAGCTATAAACCCCCCATAGCTAAGCCTGAGTGAGTGACCTTTGGACTGTGAGTCACTAACAAGACAAAGTTTATCTCCCTGGCAGGAGCACTGCATCTGCTTCATCCATCTCTGGCCCCCAATGCTTGGTCGATTAGTCAATGACGGGTAAGACCCCTCAGAGAGGGGGGAAAACCTAAGCCAGACAGGATCACTTGGGAGGCCCTCAAGGAAGGACTCCAGGGGCTGCAGCAAAGAGGGGGTGATGGACCCTCGCTCCCCGGCTATTCTGACATAGCCTGAGTCCTCATTCTGTTTGCAAGAAGTCTCCTAATCTTTTGGCTGCCTTACTTTCACTGCCTGACTTAAGCCTGAGACAATGCTGGTGGTGGGTACTGCCCTATACTGGAAAGGGCGGGTTCCCTAGGGCAATCAGGCCTAAGAAAGAATATGTAAAATCCTTTGAAACCTGCTTTGTTTAAAATGCTCTCAATTAAATAAGGGTCCAAGCAAAGAGTGAGTTTGTTCCTCAAAGTTTTATGGCTCTTTAGCTATCTGACCCTGACTCAAAATAGGCCCTCAGAATTCTTTGTTATCCATTGTTTGACCCTTACTGCCTGACATTGATTGATGAGCCTTACCTGTATTCCTGTGTGTTGTGAACCTAATAAATACCATTGAGGTAAGGACTTGTGGCCCTTCTCCTTTGAGAGATTAGCCACCTTTCCTTCCTAAGCAGATCATGTCTTGGTAATACTATTTTCATCTGTGGTGGCTGGGGGAGGTGCTCTGCAGGTGGAGCCCCCCCACAGGAATATTGTCAATTCAGGGAAAACAACAAAAACAATTGGGTATGTTTAAAAAGCTGGAAAATGTGGCTAGAACCCCAAAATGGAAAGCAGAAATAGAAGTTCTACAACTCAAAAAAAAGAGTAACTTAATGAAAAAACTGCCCAACATAATTTGTGGCGGGAGAAATAAGAATATTTAATAAACCCATGGAAACATTCTTCACTTTATTAGTAATCACCAGAAGATATATTTTAAAAATAGAAAAATATAATCTAACAATTCATTGTTGGTGAAAAATGGATAATCTATTTGCTGCTGAGTATGCTAATTTACAAATGAGTTTGGAAAGCTATTTGGCAATACTTAATAAACTCACTGATGTACAAATACTAATGTGGAACAAGTTCACATCTAGGTATAAGCTGTAGAGAAATTCTTCAGTGAATATGAACAGGAGAGAAATTACAAAATGTTTGTTAAGGTATTATTTATAATGCAGGACAATTGGTAAGTCTATGTGGAAAAGTTGGCATATCATATTAAAATTGGATTATTTTACAATATTTAAAAGTAATAAAAATATTTTCTATGAGAGGAGTGAAAATGTAAGGTTTTGTGAAAAAAATTATAGAACAATATTGAGATATAATAGTATTAATATAAAATGTTAAAACATACCCATGCAAACAATGATACTATATCTATAGAGATTATATATATAATAATTCCATAATTCCAATTATATATATAATTCCATATATACATGGAATTATTAGGGTCAGGCAAAAGTAGGTTTATAGTTGTTCATGTGGGAAAATAATACAATAATTAATCGATAATGATATAAGAATAAACTCTGTTTTATACACTCACAACTGTAAACCTACTTTTGTCACTCCCTGTTTTTATGTATGTAAACATTTGTGAAATTGGTTGATAAGAAGTACTGTAAGTTCTTGAGAGCAGTGCCTCCGATGACTGGATTGGAAGGGAAGTACTGTACTAGATAATGGATAACATGCTCTTTGCTTTATCTCTATTTTTTTTTATTTCAAATATAAGCAAGTACCAGCAATAGTCAATAATTGCCCATTCTGGGTGGTAGGTGTATGGATTTTTAAATACTTTTCGGTCTTTTTCAAATTTTAAAATGTCTCACATGTATTTAACCATATTTTAGAAATCCAATAAAATATTATGTAAAGCTCTGAGACATTGTAAGCATTTAATCATTGTTAACAATTATGACTGTGCTTCCAGGCAGTGGTGCGGGGTCACAAGGAAACACACAGTGACCACATCAGTGGGAACGAATGACCAGAGCTCTGTGCAGGGAATGTCTTCCATTCATTTGCATCTTCTTAAGTTTCTTTCATCAGGGTTTTGTAGCTTTCAGGTTTTTCACCTCCTTGGTTACATTTATTCCTAAGTATTTTGTGGTTTTTGATGCCATTGTAAATGGAACTGTATTATTTATTTCTTTTTCAAGTAGTTCATTGTTAGTGTGTAGAAATGCAACTCATTTTTGATTCTGTGTCCTGCACCCTTGTGTTAACCTTGTGTCCTGAACGTCACTGAACTTATTAGTTCTACTATATTTTTGGTGGTCTTCAGAATTTTCTATATATAAGATCATATCATCTTCAAACAGAGACATTTTTACTTCTTCCTTTGTGATCTGGATGTTTAATTTTTTTTCTCGTATAATTGCTGTGGCTGGAACTTCCAGTACTATATTGAATATGAGTGGTGAGCATGGCCTGGTGCCTGGATTCATCTGGGACAGCTCTGCTACTTGAACCTTCAGTCACGGGCCTGAGACCTGAGTCTGTTTGGGAGGATCTGGGTTTGAGGCCCACAGGAGCCAACTAGCTGCCAGGGACCACAGGGGTACTACTGGGGTGGGCCTATAATCTGAGTGTGCGAGAGTGGTTCTGGTACTGAAACAGGCTGGGAGTCAGAGTTTGCTGCAGCTCTCTAGGAAGCTAGAGCCACAGGGGCTGCCTGGCAGTTACATCTGTGGTGCTTAGCAGGAACTTTGGTGAGTCAGGAGCCTGGGTTTGTGGGTGCCAGCTTCATGGTTGGCACCATAGGACTGGTTTGGTACTGGAGTGGGCGTGGAGCACTGGTCTTTGGTGTTGGCCTCGTGCTGAGCAGGGCCAGAAGCTTGGGTTCTGGGGTTTGATTGGGAACTTGTGGACACAGAAGTCATGCAAGCCAGCAGGTGCTAGGATGTGCAGTAGTCTGGGTGCACAAAAGCCTGCTGCCTGGTGCCCCTGGAGCCTCAAGGGCTGTGGGAGCTCCCAGCACTCGGGGGAGTCAGGGGCCTGGGTTCCTGGAAGCCTGCCTGGAGCCACCTAGGGCTGTGGGAGTTCACCTGGGGCTCAGGCGCTGGCCTCCACAGTAGTCAGGTGATATGTATGACCCTTGCACAACACGGGCTTGAACTGCCATGGGCCCATTTACGTGTGTAGTTTTCCCAATTAGCATCTGTGCCATTTTTGGTCTGAAGTTGAAAGTCAATGGATGCTGAGGGCTCTGGTCTGTGCCATTCTACACATGGCAATTGAGCATCTGTGGATTTGGGTGTGAAAACGGAAGTCTTTGAACAGCTAAGTTTTGGAGGGAGTCAAAAGTTATAGGCGGATTTTCTACTAAACTATATACAGGGTCCAGCAGAAGTACTCCTGTTTGAATGTGGTTGGTAGGGTGATAACATGGGTGTAATAATTTATAGTTTTAATTGGAACATTTCACCTAAAATGTCATATAGTGTGCTTGAGTGTGATATTGTTATGTTACCAAGTTATGTGCCTATGATTTTGTAATAAAAAGGGGGTATTATTTGTGCTGGACCCTGTATATTATTTACTTTTCAAAAGTTTTATTTAAAAATAATTGAACTAAAGCAATAAAAACAAATGAACTGCTGATAGACATGGATATATTTCCAAATATTTTGCTACGTGAAGGAACCCAGCCACCAAGACTATATATTTGGAGTTTTGGTAACCTTGGAAGGAATCATAAGTGATTTTGGTTATTACTCTCAGTTCAGTTATTTTCTAAGTAGAAATATAAGATCAGATCACTCCCCTACTTAAAAAAATTTTTTTCTACATCCTGGAATAACCTGTCTTGTGAAAATGTCTTCTTCGGCCTGTGCTGGGCTAGCCACGATGATCTTACCTTCCAGACTATGCAAACCTTTATACGGCTCTGGGGCCTCTCTGCTTGCTCGCCCCTCTTGGGACACTACACCAATCTTACCGGCATAGCTACATGACCGCCTGTCTTAGGCTGTTCAAGGTGCTACAGCAGACTGCCATAAACTTACAAACAATAAAAGACTGTTTATCACTGTCCTGGAGGCTGGAAGACTGAGATCAAGGTAACACACAGTGTGGTCAAGTTCTGAGGAGGGCCCTCTTCTGAGTGGCAGACCCCCACTTTGTATCATCACAAAGTGGGGAGCACAGAGGAAGCAAGCTCTCTCCTGACCCTTAAGGGACACTAATCCCATTGATGAGAGCTCTACCCTTATGACCTCATCTAACCCTTATTACCGCCCAAAGGCCTCACTCCCAAATACCATTACAGAGGGGCAACTGGGCAGAGGGACACAAACATTTGGTCCATGACAGTCTCCTTTTCCAATTTAAGTGCTGCTTCTGAAAGGGATCCCCTGATTGCTCCAGCCCCCACAAGCACGCTCATGTTCCCCCATTTACATCCTACGTGTGTGTTCACATAATTATTTAATATATTATAATTCACTCAAATAATCCATATAATTAAACATAACCGTAATGAGACCATAGGGCTATAGGACTTTTACTGAGCTCTTTGGTCTTATCTGTTTATCTTATTTGTATTTCAGTGTTAGTACAGTAATTCTTCACTTGCTTTATTCCACAATATAGGCAGAATGGATTCCATATAATGATGTTAACATTATCACCAACACTGCACTTACTAAGCAACTTCAGCTTTTAATTTTATTTATTTTTGTCCTTCTGAAATATCACAGGAGGGGTATTCAGTTAGAATACTGTTTCATAATCACCTGGAATTATTCTCTCTATGTAGTTATACTACCGAGGTAGTACAAAGTTTGGTATATATGATTTATTTTGCTTTAGATATTTAGCAATTAACTCTTTAAAATTTAATTTTTTATTATAATTATGTAAAACACTTACAAAGATTAAAGTAAAATATATCAAGTGTGTTGTATCCAGAGAGGTGTATTTTTCTGCTCCTTTCCCTCCAGTGCATTCCCTCCCTCTCTGTAAATGTAGGGATACTGTACACGTAACACACACGTACAGCCACGTGTGGCTCTGCTTTCTAAATAAATGCATGCACATATATTCAGTATTCCACAATGCTAATTTAGGACTAAGTGGAAATTTACTGTAGCTTGTGGGAAATTAATTTTTGCATTAGCAAATGAATATAAATTATTTGAAAGCATAAAATGTGGTATTTCAATTAGGTTGTATTGTATTTGCCTACAATTTCTAAATTCCATTGTCCACATAATTCTGAGTAACATCGCATTGGCACCAAAACATGTCTCACTGTGATTGTCCCTTAATGAGGATGCTGCTGTCACAGCCCTGCCCATATAATGACTTGTGCATCTACCGATCTGTAAATATTCAGATCCGTAGCATATCTCTTACATTTAGTCCCGTTGTGGAAATAATGAATTAACTAGAGTTGCCTTCATAGTTGTTGTGTTTTATAGCATTTCTTAGCATAAAGCTAGCCACTTTTTATTGGAGATTCAATTCAATACTAAATACAAGCAGTTTAATGCTTTCATCTACAAAGCGAATCATAATTTGTGCTTTATGATCCATTGCAGTGGTCTTGTCTGGTCAAACCTGTTTTCAGTTTGAACTGTTTGACCACATGTAACAGAAACCTAAGTATAATAGCTCAACCAAGCAGGTTCATTTTTCTCACATCATGAGAACTATGGAAGCAATTAATTCAAAATTGGTATAGCTGTCCTACAAAGAATTTTAAAGAAATTCTTTCAAATTTCTGCCCCATTATCCATTTCACATTGTATTTATATTTTCATGGTTTCAAAATGGCTCCCCTGCTTCCAGGCGTCGTGTTGATAGTCCAGGCAGGAAGAAAGAGGGAGAAGTAAAGAACAAGATACGTCTGCCAGCTGAGCCTATTCTGTTTATCCTAGAAAAAAAATCCACCCACTAGATCTGTCCTTTGATATCATTTGTCAGAACTGAATCAGATGTCCATCTCTAGCTACAGTAGAGTCACACTACTGCTCTGGGACCAATTGGAATTCTGTAAGTGAGGAAGACAGAAAGTACCATGAATTTCTGTCTTACCACTTGAATCCTTGTCAGTGATATGTTTTAAGGTAGCTTTGGTCAAAACAAAAGCAACGTATGCCTTGTACTGCTCAGATATGTGAATAGGAACCAAGTTTGCTTCCCTGAGTGCCAGAAATTTGTTTTAAGATTTTCAAGGATTATCATGGAAAAATATGTCACAGCTGCTTATATTAGCTTTCTGGAGCTGCCATAGCAAAGTGCTTAAGCAAAACCACAGGCTTAAATACCAGGTATTTATTTATCTTGATTCTGGACTTCAGAAGTCTGAGATCAAGGTATCAGCATGGCTGAGTTCCTCTAGATCTCTCCCTTCGGCTGGTACATGGCCATCTTCTCCTTGTGTCTTCACACAGTTTTCCTTTGTGTGTATCTCTGTCCTATCTCCTCTTGTAAACACACCAGTCATATTGAATTAGGACCTACCCATATGAACTCATTCTAACTCAGTTCCTTTTAAAGAATCCTGTTTCTAAAATACAGTCACATTATGAAGTACTGGGGGTTAGGATTTCAACATAATGGATTTTTGAGGAGGCACCGTTTAGCCCATAGCACTGCTGAAGCATAGAAGAAACAGCAATAAAAAACCAAAACAAAAACAACCCGTAAGGGAGAGGTGGTGACAAGATACCATTTTTGGGTCACCCATTTCAAAGTTTAAATTGCGTCGACATTTCTAATCTCACCTCACCAGCACCATTTGAAAATTGTCACCAGAACAAAATTGCTTAGCCAGATATAAAACTAACATTGCCAGATGTTTTCCAATTCCTCTGCTCCATAGATCCTCTAGCTGGTACAGCAGAATCATGTGTAATTGTAGTTGTTCACACATTAAACTGTAAGGAAACGGCAAATCCAATTATATTAAATCCAAGCACATCTCTCTGGGATTTGTGGAAGACATTCAAACAAAGAGACATGCCACTTCCACAGTCCAATTTGCTTGTACCTTTCTACTTAGATTTATTGTGATTTGCCTTTGGTTTGTGTGTTTTTATCTGTAGATAACAATCAGTTGGGGATGCAATAGACAACAGTGTAATTTTGAATATTTTTGTTAATTAACTTGGGTTCAAATCCTAATAACATGTGTGAATTATTACTAGGATTCTAATGGAGTGTGGAAAATAAGTGTCGTTGCTTTTATCTGGTTTACCGTTCTACTATTTTATGTTATATAGTGTCTAGGAGACTGTTGAAAACTAAACAAACACAGGCAATGATGACAGTTTATGTGAGTCATGGAAGAAAGTAGGAAAGGATACAATCCAAGCAAATGTAAAGTGGTATTGATTTCACTTAGCTTATGATTATTTGAGAGTCAATTAATATAAAACTGTCTCATTCATTAATTACAATAATTACAGCTTGCAAATTAAATACAAATCTAAGGAGCAGGAACTGATAAGATTTTGTTTGGCAGCTTGAACTGAAGTTATTATCGTCATCACTGAAGGATTTGCTAAATACCATCAAGCTGACAATCCAGAGATCTTCAAAGTTGAGGCATTTGAAATACGACCAATTGAAAACAAGAGCCTAGTTCAATACCAATGAGATAGTCAGTGCATCAGATGCCCCTCATGAATTAGATCCTGATTACGTATGCCTAATGCCCATTTATTCTACTTCTGAGAGTTCTCCCTGGCTGTGACCATTGTAACAGGCAACAAACCACAATTCAATGTTCTATCTAAAATACAATGTAAGTATCTAAAATATTCTGTTTAAATTCAATTAATTAAATAGAGTTAAATTAATTTAAAATATAGAGCTTTCATTAGATGCCTTGCCCACTCTAGGTACATGAGATACAGTGATAACCAGTTGTGTAGATGGTTACAAGATTTTAACTACTAATGAAAAAAAAAAAGGTGCTGAATGGGGCATATGTGGACACTGATGCTCTGTAATAATCACAAAGCCTCCATGACATGCAACAGACATTCATTTCATTTTATGTGTTCTGTGAAGCAGTGATTTAGACTAGGTCAGTCACGTGGTGGTCTCTGCCACATTCTATTAGCAAAACGAGTCACAAAGGCCACCCACACTGCAAGGGTGGGAAAACTGACTCTACCTCTTCACTTGGAGGAATCACAGAATTATTTGGCAAAGGTATGCATACGGAAAAAAGATGAAGTTATTAACATAATCAGTCTTCAATTCTCCACTCTCAGGGAGGACACAGTTATTCACATCTCTCTCCCCAGGGAAAGTGCTCTCCCCTTCCCACGACTACACAGAGTCACATCCCATCACAGCATGGAAGTCAGGGCCTGTGGTTTTGTGATCTCTCTTGGTCTAATGCGGCCCCTCTTGGTCCAGAGACTTAATAATAAGAAACACAAATTATGTGTCCCTGAAACATCTATTATACAACGAAGAAACAAGATAAAAATTTACTTATGAAATGGAGAATGGGGAACACATTGTAGTCCCTGGTCTATAGAAATTTTGAAATGTCATTACACAGATACTCCAGGTTCTCCTCTGGTTTGGGGGAATGTTCATTAATTTGGGCCCAGTTGTGCTTCCTACAAGTGGGTTCTGTGTCTGTTTTTCTCTGTGACTTTTGGCTTTTCCCTCTGCAATGTCCTTTCTCTTCCATCCATCCTGGTCACTTTCAAAGAAATAGTCCTGTTAGCTGAGTAGCCTTCTCAGCCTGTAGAATATTGGAGATCCAGAGCCTTTTTTCTCCTGTCACACATCATTTTTGTGCAGATTAGCAGCATTTTTCACCACAACTCTCTTAAAACTTTGTGAATTTTTAAGAGATATAATTAACATATCACATTATATTAGTTTTAGGTATACAACATAATGATTTGGTATTTGTATATACTGCAAAATGATCACCACAATAAGTTTAGTTAACATCCATCACCATACATAGCTACAAACTTTTTCCTTGTGGTGGGAACTTTTAAGATTTACTCTCTTGGCAACTTTCAAATATACAACATAGTACTGTTAACCGTAGTCACCGTGCTGCACATTACACCCCCAGAATGTCTATATTGTGCAATAGGACGTTTATACCTTTTTAGCCACTTTCACCCAATTCCTCCACTCTCCACCACCACCATCTCTGGCATCCACCAGTCTATTATCTATATCTGTGAGTTCATGTTGTTTTAGATTCCACATAGAAGTGAGATTGTATGATATTTGTCTTTGTTTCACCTAGTCTAACGCCCTCAAGGTCTGTCCATGTGCAATATGTACGTCGCGTTTTCTTTATCGTCAGTGGCATCTTGGCTATTGCAGATAGTGCAGCAGTGAACATGGGGATGCAGATAACTTTCCAACTCAGTGTTTTGTTTTCCTTTGGACAAACACCCAAAAGTGGAATTTCTGGATTTTATTTTTAATTTTTTGAAGAAATTCCATATTGGTTTCTGTAGTTGTTGCACCAATTTACCTTCCCATAAACTGTGCACAAAGTTTCCCTGTTCTTCACATCCTCACTAACACTTATTTCTTGTGTTTTCAATAATAGCCATTGTAACATGTGTGAGGTTGTATTTCATTTTGGTTTTAGTTTTTTTCCTGATGGTGTGAATTTTCGATGTATTTGAAAACAAAATCTCAGTTTATTAATTTACTCATGGAAATAAATATGAACATATGCAAATATTTATAAAAAGAATATTTGTTGTACTATTATATTGAAAAATGAATACTTGCATACATTATTTCAGGAAGGTACTCACTTCATGCATTCAACAGAATATTTTTGCAAAATTGGTTATTTGCTATGATCCATGAGTTCCTTTCCTAAGCTTTTAGCCATAGGGTATACCTATGTAGATATTTAAACATTTATATATAACCATGTCCCATGAGCAAAATTAAAAATATTAAAAGATTGAATTCAATATAATAGTATGTGCTAAATTTGTAATTTTCCAAATTTACTCTATTATATATAGTTAATTTACTTAAACAATGCATTCATTTTATAACTGGCAACATATAAACTTTTTAAATATATAAAATAAAACTATTGCTCTATTTGTTGACTAACATTTAGGGTAAAATTAAACCATTTCATTTAGCCTCAGAAAGCATATAAGAATGGAAAGACCAAAATGGTTAAGAGGGTGTTAGTTCATGGGTGGTACAATTACCTAAAATAAGAGTAGAGCACAAGTTATTAGGTTTTGGATATGTTCCATGTAAAGTGCTTTTTGAAAGAAGCTAAAACCAAAATATAGGTGATTTTAAAATATCTTGAGATGCCTGACGAAACCATTAGCCATTATCCAGATTTCTTGCCAGCCTCTACACCATGGCTTTATTATGTAAGGGGAGTTGTCAGAGGCTTTTGCCTTTGATCCATTTTAATGACACAGAAAAATCTCATTCTATGGGCAAAACTTTGGAAGGAATATTTGAAGAAGGCCCTGGCTTTTGTGCTCTGAAATCCATGACCATTTCTGTGGCCGTTCCCGCAGTGATGGAGCGTGACAGGGATCGCCA
This sequence comes from Carollia perspicillata, assembly GCA_004027735.1. NCBI lineage: Eukaryota > Metazoa > Chordata > Mammalia > Chiroptera > Phyllostomidae > Carollia > Carollia perspicillata. Next base: position 22,554 of record PVKM010000087.1, on the reverse strand, counting down.
GGCAGGATCTTCCTACATAGAAAGACTGGCTCCCAGACTCCCTGAGAGCCCTGCTCTCCTCCTTAGACTGTAAAGGAGTGTCAGATGCCTCCACTCTCTCTTCTTTGATGGAGTCAGACTTACCCTGGGTCTGATGGCTCACCGAGCCTTTCCAGCTCCTGCCCACATTCTCTCACACAGGTAGTTCCTGTCATAACTTCCTTGGATATTAACCACTGCTTCTCAGAGGACTTGGATTAACACACACACATAATAGAAATTGTCAGGTGTTCTTTGAAGCTGTGAGCAGCTTAAGTCATACGCTATTTACTTTGGGCAGCAGCTTATTCTTATCACATAGGCTCTCTTGATGTTTAAAAACCAGATGCTAGTTAGACTTTTCCAGTTTTACAGTAGAGGCACCTTTGGCCACATTCCTTTTTTCCTTGTTCCCCATGCAGTGCTCTTCAAATTTCAAACACCCTGCATTTAGAAAATCACGAATGGCACCATCCAGTGATATCTGGCATTCTTTTCCGTTCTTGAGTATGTTTATAGCCTCCTTCTGCAAGAATGGTGAAATTGGCAGGTAGAAGCAGTTCTTTACGTTTCCTCTATTTGGTATGTAGAATTTATGTTATTTGATATTTGTGCAGCTGTGGAATGATGGATGTTGGTTGTTAAGGAAGATGCAATATATGCAAGTCAAAGAAATGACCTTAGTACCAGGGGGAAGGGAGTGCCAGGAAGCTTCCAGTGCTCATTAGAATGTACTTCGCACCACAAGATGGTAGGGAAATGAAGGAGAAAATACCACTGGATGCAAGTTCACCCCTCAAAGATACCTCTAGATTATGGGCAAAATTTGGTCCTCTAATCTTTTCTAATACCGCCCAGTTCCTCTTATGGTTTCATGTTTATTCTAATGATAGTTAACTGAATGTGATCCGACTTTTACTCATCGTTTTTTCGACAAGGCTTTCTGAAATCAGGCGAGCATACTGTTGTCTCTATGTCACTGGGGGATCCCGGGAGGAGGAGGAGTCCCATGGTGGTTGCATGTGTGCCAGCGTCACGATATAGGGTCCTTCACACCTGTATAAATCTCTTTCTGCAAGAGACTTGGAGCTCAGTCATTTGAAGGAGAGGGAGCCACTTGAGAATGTAGCTTTATATAGAGAGTTCATATTAAATGACACTTGATCCTATTTAAGTGAAGGCCTGTGAAATGTGCAGAGTGGGTGTAATTATTTTGATTAGTAAGCTCTATGTAGACACCATTGCATTTCCACACCACAGTTAACATTTAGCAGAATAGTCGGCCTCAGCTCATTAACAACAGGCCATGAGCAATGCTGGCATTTCCCAGGAAACCTATAATTGGAAACCTTGACTTGGGGAGAAGTGTCTATTTCCTTAAAATAGATTATTTTGTTCTATTCAGAGAAAGTAAAAGTATAGAATAGGCTATGATGAATGATCATTGTACTGTATTCTACTGAAAAATGAGAGGAGTGCTCTGGGAAATACTTCTAGGAGATGGGGAATAAGTGATGAAAGTATTTTTTTCCCCACGGGTCAAAGACTGCCATTATAAAGATGCAAAATCCTGAATATTAAAGTATTCAATAAAAGAATTGGAATAGTTATTTAGCTTTATTTTGAATAATCAGGATCCATACTCCCTTCCCATTTGGGAGGAGTGCCTTAACCCCACTATTTAGCTGAAGGAAGAAATTTTTCCCTCTCTAGTCCTTAGAAGCTAGAGTGTAAATACCTGATTCTGGCTTTGTCAGATGGAGGTTTCAATGAAAGCTTATACTCTGGAGAGAGTGATATGAAGAGGAAGGGACATGATTTATTGACTAGAGCTTTACAAAATCATATCATACTTGGTTTTTAAGTATTCTATGAAAGCCGGGTTCAGCAGGGTAGATGATCATGGTACCAAAACCAACCTTGTCATCAAATGAGACCTTGGATCTGAACTTGGTTGGGATTATCATTGCCTAGACTTCCTTAGTTTTTATCCATTTTCCCAAACTTGTCCCTCCAGATTCCAATGTATGAACCACCAAATAACTAATTTCTTCTAGGTTAGCTAGAAGTTTGGCTGGTGCTTGTGGTTAAAAACTCAGATTCTGTGCCACCTTATTAAAAATATAGATTATTTAAAATGACTCTTAGATAATATTTTTTATTTATCACTTCTCTGGCATCATAGCCACTGAAAATTGAGAGTAACCCTAGAGGGCATACTTTTAACAAGTGCATGATATCCACATTTCTGATTAGTGGATATCTGGCCTTCAGTTGAATCATTTCAGTGATACAAGCTTGCAATTTTTCAAGGCTGATAAAGACAACCCTAGCTGTATACTGTTACTTCTTTTAACTAGCTTTCTTTAACTGTACGACTGTGCTGGTTTATTTGGCAGCTTCATTTCAGTTTTGGCTTATATTGAAATTGCAGTAAATGATATATATTTTATATATACGTATTGTATATTATATCATATATTACATGTGTATCTGTTTCAAAATGGCAGAGTTTTAAATTCAGTTTCAAGCTCATAAAGTTAAATATATATATATATTTAAAATGACCGTGGCATAAGTATGGGCTCCATAGAATATTTTTGTGGGGGCGAGTTTCTTGCTGCAGATCCATGACATTTCTAGCTCCAACTTAGGCCCAGCTTCCTCAAGTCCATATAAGTTTGATTCCTATTAGCTCAGACCCATTGGAAAATGCCTCCAGAACCATGCCGTTTTCCCCACACTGCCTGATTTAGAATTACATTTGGGTTTGTAATAGTGGGAAAAATATTTAGATAAATATGTGTTTGATTGTCTCAAACTTCCTTCAACTAAAAGAAGGAAGTGTTCATGTATACAAACATTATGCCACATGTTTTCTGAAAATAATAACCTGCCAAAGTGAGTGAATAAGATGTAGATAATTCGAAGTTCAGAAACTCCCAGAGTGAATAATAGTCTCCACTTGGCCTAAAACATGTGGCCGATTGCTGTTTAGTAGCAATATGCTTTCCTCCTTCGCAAAGGCTACAATAAATCAGCTACTGGAATTTCCCCAACAGCTATTTCATGGGCCAGATCCAGGATTTGGATTTCTACTATAGAAAACATGTTTTCATCGATGAAAATCACATAGGTAAATAATGAAGACACAGTTGCTTATGTAAATTTTGGAATTTATGTCAGGAGTGGAGACCCATGACAATATTTGCTGAAAAAAGCAATGTGTAATTAAAACAATCCCTCAAATCTCTAGTAGCTTTACCACTTTATGTTTAGTGGTGTTTTTATCAATGGAGATAATGGGGGAAAATGGAACTTGTTGTGAAACAATACATTAATTTGCATTATGTCCATTTTTAATTTTTTTAATCCATGTATTTTATAGTCTTTCATTAATGCAGCCTAAGTCACTTGTGGCTTGGTAGCCGTAACTGAAGATATGCCTCAAAATTAATACGTGCACAAGTTGTGTGGTTAATGTGTACAATAGTTAAGCACTCCAGAGGGTGTGGCATAGGGAATAACTCTTTGGAAGTCCTCTAGTTTCCTATTAAAACTTACCCTATTCCCCTACTGATACCTGAGTCCCCTTGAGTAACGTGGGAGACGAAGGCACACAGATGAAGACGAAATTTTAGGGACCACTTTGCTGCCAAGTATCCACCCACCCACCTGCTAAAATGAGTTTTTAAGATGTACAGAATTCAAGGTTAAAAAATACTCAGCATTTTTAAAGCAACGCGTCCCAAAAGCCACTGCCTTGTCTGGAATACCTTTCCTATCACACCTCCCTAGGTAATTCTATTTGCTCTTCAATTATTAGTTCAATCATATCTCCCTCTGGGAAGTCTTCCCTCAGCTCAGTGTAGACTAAGTATTTTATGCACTCTTTCTGAAAAATGTCCTTCTATCCTTACTGTTTATTACTCTTGTATAATAATGTATATGTGTTTATTTGGTTAATGGTTGTCTCAGCTCCTGCAAATTCCAAGCAACTTGAAGGCGGGAACCCTTTCTGAATTTGCCCACCTAGTACCTCCCATAGTGGCTGGTAATCAGTAGGCACTTGACAAGTGTCGGTCAAATGCATAGCACCTTCACACTCTTTGAGAAAAGAGCTTCCCACAACCCTGTACCATTTTCCAGCCCCTTTGCTGTTGAGTGAAAGAAGAGTTTCCAGACTCCTCACGGTTTCATTCCAGGGGTCCCTGAGGTTCATTGCCTCTGCGACCTTTCCTGTCTTCCCTTCAGAATGAATGTGTGCTCAGGTTTCTTCCAGTTTAGTGAACACATTTTTAAAAGTTAAAAATAAAACTTAAATCCTTACAATTCAATTATTTTTTATTGAACACAACATTGCATAATACCTGCAATTTTTGTCAATCTTTTACCAATACTTTAGGCTAACTAGATATGAATAGGTAACAACGTAGACGTAAAACCTGTGCTCCACAACCTGAGTCTAGTCAACAGTCTCTCTCCTTTACTCAGAGCCAAGTTTCTAGTTTCTTGAAAATAGTGTTTTCCCTCATGTTTTCCATTTCCATGCTTTTCACATAATTTTTTTATTTATTTAACCTTATTTATTTATTTTTATTTTTTAAATTTTTTATTGTTGTTTAATTACAGTTGTCCCCATTCCCCCCATCTTTCTATTCATCACTTCCCCTGAAATCTGAGTTCTTATCACAGTGTTTTCTGCTACACTGCTAACCAGTGAGTGGTTAGTCCTCAACATGTGTGGAGTGACATCTTCGTAGCATTTGGACCCAGTGACCACTCCCTTAGGCATCCTCTCTCCTCCTTTGATTGCCTAACACTTGTCTTTTCTGGGTCTTCTCCTACTTTGTGGAAAATTTTTCTTGGTTTGTAAGTGAACTGTTTTTCTTCAATTCATATTTCAGTTTGATATTTCCTGTGGTTCTGGTTTTAATACTTCTTAGGCATTTTCTGGGTGATTTGATTAAATTGATTGGTGTAGGAGACCATTCTACGTGGAGTGGGCCCAGCTCCCACTCGGATATTCACAGGACCCACGCCCATGGATAAGTTCTCCTGTGGGGAATCAGGCCTGCAATGTGCCTAGGCTGCATTGGGTCTTGCTTTTTGCAAAAAACTCCCTTACCCAGATTTGTGGCAAACATTTACTGCAAAATAACTTCCTAAAATCCATGCTAAATAATCCAAGGAGGAGTGTAATGGGTTTAACAACTTTTGCCTTTTCATTTGCTAATATCCCTCTTCTGTGATGTAATTAGCGGCATTGGCTCCTTTGTTTTCTGTAAAAGTTTACCACCTAAAGAAACCTGTACTTAGTAAATGAGGACCCTTATATAATGTACCAAGAAACCCAATAAAGGCCGGTCATGGCAAGGGCCACAGCTTTTTGCTCCCCTTGAGAGAAAAAGCCATGCTGTCCCTTTCGCTTTCCCTCCACCGGACTCAGTAGTCCATGTGAATGTCTCATTTCATCCATAATGATGCAAACACTGTGGGCCAGTGTCCGCATCAGATTGGCTTAAAGTACTATGTGCAAGTTTCAATATGTACTGCAAAGATCTCCATTTTGATTTCAAAACTTGTATGATCAATAATTTGCTGGTTTCCTTTTTCATCTGAATATCTCACAGATCATTTTCAAGACAAATCCATTGTCATGTCTTTTCCAGATCTTATTTTTAAATTTTATTGCATTGGTTTATTTTTCTTATTCTTTACCTTTAAAAATATTTTTACCTCTTATCAGTTATTTGAGTCAGAGCCTTGGGTTTCACCCCTTAATTTATGTCCCCTTCTTCCCTGCACTTGCTGTGATAGTCAATTATCAAGTGGCATTGATTTCACATGCTTAAAATTCTTTAGCTTCCATCCTCTTACCTAGATTAGTAGAATAGCCTTCTAAATGATTTTCCTTAAAAATTCAGCTTATGCATTCCTACCAACATGATTTATCCATAGCATGCAAATGTTGGCATGCTGTTCTAGTGCTAAACACTCTTTATTAGATAACCAAAGTGTCAAGTCAGTATCTACCTCCTTAGCATGTCATATAAGGCTTGCCATGCCTAAGCCATTCTTATTTCCCATGTCTTGTGCATGCCGCTTCCAAATTCTACATTTCAGTCATAATATTCAATTTCCTTCAAGACACCATATTCTCTCTCACTTCCAGGATTTAGTACACAATTCTTCTATTTCTATTGTCTTCCTTAAATTTCCCAGTGTAGTTAAGGAGTCAATTCTTTGCCCTTTGATGATAGAATCCTGGGATTTTCCAGTCTAGAAGATAAAATTCACTAAAAATTCTTCAACTATAAATACCCTTTTTTTAATCATCATTCCTCACTTCCCTCACACATATGTACACAAATATTGTATAAGGGATAGGGTCTTGATAATTGATTTGATTTCCTAGTAGAAACTCACATTAAACGATTATACCATGAGGGTGGCACTTTCTTCTATATTCTCCTTCTTCTCAATTTAGTTTGACTATGTTAGTAAAATAACCCACAGCTCTTTTTTCTGGCTCAGGAAGAGCGGGCCATTTTCTCCTCTCTTCGGTATTGCTCTCTTCTCTTCCTGCCTGTACAGGATTCAGGGTGAATTGGTTCAGGGCTTACCTCCTGGGATTGCCACGGACAACTCTTATTTCTGCATCCTCTTTCCTACGGCTCCAGCCATAAAAAAGGCTGAAACTATGTCTTGAGTATGAAAAGTCACTGTCACCTCTGTCTCCTCATATTAATGATCAGGTATTCTAATCAATTTGTTTAATCTTATGGTTAGCTCATAATCTTATGGTTAGTTCATATTTAGATTTGGTTCATGATACTAAATACTTTTCATATTTACTAATATTATTGTAGTTTAACCTACCATCTTCTAACATGAGAACTAATTCTGTTTAAAATGACTTTTCATTTAATCACGTCTATCCCTTAGATTTGGCTTCCCATTACATTGAGAATAAAATACACATTTGCATAGTATAAGAGGCTTTACTCTCATCTACCTCTTGAAACTCATTTTTCTCCACCTTGCTCACAACTCTCCAGCCAGACTGGCCTCGTTTCGATTCCTCGGCTCTGTGAAGTTCCTTCCAGCATCAGTTTTTGCACATGGTCTTTTCTGTCTAAATGCTGTCTCCTTTCCCGACTCCTCCATTCTTTATCTGGCTGTATGTGCCCATCTTTTAGGTCTCAGAGTAAATGTCGTTATGTCACATCAGCCTTCCTTGCCATCTTATTTTCTAATGGACCCTTCCTGTCATTCTCACACTTCACTTCTTTATGGGACCTCATAGAATCATCATAAATTACAATCTGTCCCCTCCGTTTTACTGTAAGGTCCATGAGGCTGGAGATTATATCTGTTTGGGTCATCCCTGTATAATCTGTCAGGCATTTACAGGTGCTCAGATACCTTTATCAAATGTGTCTTAAATGCAGTGTTTGAGGGAAAAGGACTCAGCATGCTTTCACTGCTTGCATTTTGGGAGGGATTGAGGTGGGGCCTGGCCCGGCTCCTTTGCATCCTCCACTCATGGTCATTTGGCTCTCTTTGCTTTATTGGTGCATGTCAGTTCCCTGAGTGCTTTCAGCCCCAGCAGCCAGCTTCTGCATCTCCTGGTGAAGGTTGCCCTAAGCGAGAGGAGATGCTCAGGACCTGAATGCCTGAGATTGATAGTCCTCTGGGGTACAACCCCTTAAGCAAGATCTGATGAGTTTGGGTGGATGGGTATGGATATTCCATCTCCTTTTTCCTTGATTAAGGCCATAGTCTTCTCTGTCTCCAGTGCTCATGTGTAGAATTAAGCCAAAGTTACTATACCCTTTGGGACTTTATTTAGTTCTACACTCTTCCTTGACTTTCATCTGCGCCTTTCTTATACCACTTCCTTAGACTGGGGAACTTTACTTGGAGATATCCAACTCCACGGCAGAGGATTTTAAATGCTTTTTATGTCCTTAGTACATAATGTTGACCTAGATTGTTAGTCAAATCTAAAATATTTCTTGTTTGAACACGCATTGAGAGAGAATGTGCTGGAAAGACCTTAGTGAGCCACTCGCCAATGGACTTGTTTTATTGATGAGGGACAGAGCAGCAGAGGGCGTGCACTCAGATCAAGGTCATGGCCCTCATGAGCAGCAGGATGGCAACCAGGATTTGAATCCTGATGTTCTTAACACCCAGATGCATGCTTTACATGAAGAAGTTTTCATAAATTTAAATTGCATGATTTAAAAGGGATGAAAAGAAACCAAGCACTATTACAGTAGAACAAATTGGCCTGCAGATTAACATAATTCATAAGGGTGTTAAAAACCATTAAAGTACAACCTGAGGAGAAACTAAAGTGATAGCAACATAGTGTCCTTTACTATGTTCCAGTCTGCAGCTTTGCATGACTGTCATTTCTCTTCGTGTCTCTTCCAGAGAAAATATCAGGTAAGTATGTAGTTGTGGGATGTGTGTGTTTGTGTGTATATATGTGTGTATATGAGTATATGTGTATGTGATATACCATACAGCATTAAGTTAAATGAATCTTCTTAAAAATAAAAATTGAAATATTTACAAAATTTGCAATAAAGGCCACACAATAGCTGCTTCAGAGACTGTGATGGGTGGTAACAGCTTCGTATGTCTTACCGAGAGGCCTAAAGGGCCTTAAGTATACTGTCCTTGTGACTTACGAGGTTCCCAGACAAGACAGAAACCTACAATTTTCTATAGTCACTGTTACTCAGAATGATGGCTTCAACCTGGAGTGGAATTGATTTATTAAATTTTTTTATTCAGATGATGAAGCTGACATACAACTCTAAATTCTCTGATTAATGAAAAAGTTCTAAAACCAGAGGTAACACATCATCATGATTTGGTCTGTAAAGCTAATTTAATCAAAGTTGTAAATACTGCTCAATAAAAAAACATCTGTGCTGTGTATGCATGTATGTACACGCCCACGTGCTCACGTGCCCGTGTGTGTGCTAATGCATACAGTTCGAGGCCCATGAAGTATATGGGAGGTGGAGGGGTCTCTTCTCTGGACATCAGTTTCAGTATTACTAAAGGATTAGGGAGCTGTTACGATATTTGTGCTAGAAGGAGGGGTAGGTAGGAAATTTAAAGCTATTGCCTTGAAGTCCATTTCCAATAGCTTAGCATTACTTCAGCTGAGATAAAAACAGAGTGCAACGCTTTTCAACAGGTGGAGAGAGAAGGAATGAATTGTCAGATTGTGTTACTCGAAGTTCCACAGGTTGCAGGAATGCCCTAAATATACTTCCTTAGATGTGATGTTTGAGCACTACTAGGGATGGAGAGTTTAATATTCATGGTTTTGGACCATCATGGGTTTTAGAACATTTTAGCTTGTATTCATATCCGATATATGTCTTCATAAATCCAAAGCCCTTGTCAGTATTCTGCCCTCTCATGACACACAGAATTAGCGTGAACTTTCTTCCATGGGACACTTTTCCAGATCTTTGAAGACAGACAGCTACCATATGTCCATCTCTCTGCTTTGCTGGATGGGAAACGGAGACCTTCTAGTCCTTCAAGCATCTCTCATATTGTTCATAACCAGGCCTTAGTTTGATTTGTGAAATCCTCTCTTTAAATGTGGTATTCAATTGAGAATAGAGTACTTTTGCTGTTCCTCATTTATTCATTCAAGAATTTTTAATATTTATTCTGCATCAGGAATTATTCTACGTGTTGATTGAGGCATAGAAAAGAAAGGAAAATAACTCCCTGTCTTCATGGTGTTTCTATGCATACTCAGCAGTGCATAATTTAAAAAGCGGTTTACCTCCCTAGATCCAAACACTTTTCTCTTTAATGTAGATAGTCTAAAATTCTATTAGAAATTTTAATTTAGCAAGTAAATAAATCATGCTATTTGTTCATATTTAACTAATCACCAATGAAAACATTTAAGGTTTTTTAGATGAGGATAGTACAGTCTCCCGTTCTAACTTCCATTTTCAGTCATTTCTAAAATTTATATTTTTATTGTCTTTTTTAAATTCCAATTTATCATCCAACTTAAGATCACCTTTATAATTTAATATTCTTACCTCTGCATTGGCCCTTCAGGTTTTGGGTCAACAAAAATTAATAAAGACTTTTTTGTGACTTTAAGCTGGGTTAAGGTGTTATTTAGAAAAAGAGACAAGTACAGAATCTTGCAGTCCCACATTACAGTGAATTAGTCTTGATTTCAAGATGGTAATATCACTTAAAAAAATCAATATAATTAAAAGAAAAGACTGTCCAGTGCAAATGCTCCCCAGAAATTCTGCTCCCATTGCTAACCATCATTAACAATGAATTGTTTACCTTTCTAGAATTTTAATGCATATATTTTATATAAATGATATATACTTTTAACACTAATGTCCATTTTAAAGTGTAATAAATATTTCTGTCCTTCTGCATGTGTGCATTTTATTTCACTGTGTGGGTATATGGTAATTTACTTACTCTAGTGTTCATTATCCATTGACACTTAAGCTGTTTCCAAAATCTTTTCATCACAAACAACATGGCACATGCATACTAGGCTACATGTCTTTGTGTACTTACCCTAGCTTACCTGAAGATAAAGTTCCAGAAGTGAAACACTTTCAGAAATGAATTAGATTTTATACGAATTAAAATGTTGAAACACATTACCAGATTGCCCACTAGAAAGCATGAACGACTTCTCACAACCACTTTCAGTGTTTTGGAGTTCTCATTTCTTCACATCCTTGCTGGCAAGGCAAATTGTAAATCTTTCTAATCATTGGTCTATCTGATATTTTTGTTTTAATTTCATTTACATGTTTACTAACAATCTTTTAATATACTAATTTGCTATTTTCCCAGTTTTTCATTTGGGTGATTTTTTTGTCTTTTTAATTTGCAAGAAGATAATGGTTTTTGAGTCATTTTTTGCACAAATTTGTCTTTTAATATGCCTTTTGCATGTGTATATAAAATGTTTTATGCTGTCAAATCAGAAAAATGGTCTCTGCTGTTAATCTGATTATTAGTCAATTCTCTGTAGATCTAAATGAACAACAGGTGGTTATAACAGCATTTCAGTTTCAAAAGGGACTTGGAGAGGGCTGGAGAGGTGTAATGAAAACAGTCCTGACAGAGAGCATCATGTAATCTTATGCAAAGTATTTCAATCTCTCCAAAATCTCCATTTCCATATTTATAAAAACAAAACAAAAACAACAAAAGCAATAAGGAACAATAAGACTTGTCTCTCATAACAGAACATTGTGATGATGAAGTGTGTTAATGTACGTGCTAACATTTTACTATAGGCATACGAGGAACACTTCAGGTAATATTTTTTCAATTTTTCTAAACTCCTCTGGTATGGAAATTCCATAGGTTAAAGCATCTTGCTGTCTAATCTGTAGTTTGTGGAACTAGTATGTCCCTCTCTTCTGAATGTGGGTTGTGTTCAGTCTCATGGGACTCTCGGCAACATGTGGGCAACCACACTGCACATTGCCTCTCAGCGCTTAGGACGTGGTTCCTCTTGGTCTAGATACAAAAACTCACTTCAGGTCCCTGAGGGCTCTCTTGCTACTTCCCTACCTCTCCTGAGTTTCAATTTTCTCTTAAACATGTTTGTTCTCTCTTTTGCAGTTTGGAGATTCTTCTCCTTGATGAAAAAGACACAGTAGGTTTGCTTTCCTTCTGTCATCTCTTTATCTCTGCCTTCCAGCAGTGTGACTATCTACTCCTGCTTTTTCTTGTTCTGATCATAGCTCTAGATATCCTGTGGTTGTCATTGATAATTTTTTCAAGCTTTTCTTCATAATGGGTTTTAACTTTCTGAGATAAATTCTTCTGTCTCTCTTTTTTTTCTTTCTTCTGTTTTTGTTCTACATTATTGTTCCATTTCCTATCTATCAAAATTGTATTATTTGAGGGACTGGATAGTTTAGGTATATTTTGCTAGTACAGAGAGAATTTCCCCATCCAAACCAATGGGAAATGCCAAAGTTAGAGAAGAAGCTGTAGGAAGAGAGAGCCAGCGAGGGATTTGAAAGTCAACAACCGATGGGCTAGAAGACATTGTAAGCCAGCAACCAGAGTTTTGAGCAAATGCATAATGAAGCAGAGAAATCAATCACAAGGGTTTATTGAAGGCCAGGATGGTGTTTGTTGCTTGCTTTTAAGGACAGGCTAGAGCTTGTCTTATACATGAATGTCTTACACTTTGGAATTCTGTGATTACACTTCTGATTTCACTCATTTTTTTTCTCTTTGTAGACAGATATGTTCATAGGACAATGGTTCAGCTTTGTGAAAATCTAGATTTTATAGAGTTGGGTCATGATGTTGGGAATTAATAGAAAATTAGCAATCCTTTGTATTGGTCCTGTCTCAGTCATTTGGAATGTATAAAGAGACTTGTTATGTTGTGAAGGGCTCTGGTCCTTTCCTGGAAAGAAGGAGAGGCTTCTAATGAGCCCTTGCTATATGCAGGTACCAAGGCAATGAAGGAAAAAGTCAACTGCAGGCTGGAAAAATCAAGCACTCCAAAGCCGCCAGTGACTGGGAACTGTTCCCTGGCCAGTCTGTATCACAGTCTGATTCCTACGCGCCAATACAGAGAAAACACACATGTTGGCAATGGTGAATCTTCCAAACCATGGACATGGTCTATAAATACATTTATTTAGATATTTAATTTCTTTCAATAATGTTTATATAGGTTTACATGTATTCAGTAGATTTGGATGTAGATATTTAATGTAGTGATGCTATTGCAAATTGTTTTTAAATTATATTTTCTAGTTATGGCCAAGGAATCAAAATAGATTATCCAATGACCTTGCTAAGTCCATTTATTTATTCTAATAACTTTTATGTAGTTTGGTTTTATTAGGTACACAATTATCATCTGTGTAAATAGACTTTTAGGTCTTTTTAAGGGACAATCTTTTGGCAGAGAGAGGAATAATACGTGTTGGAATTCTTAACCAAAAACTTGGAACCTGGATCAAGGCTGGAAGTAACTAAAACTGAGGAAAGTGTAATGTTTCCAAGGACTTGGAAAGGACCGCAGGGAAACCTGGGTGAAGCCTGAGAAATAACACCAACTTTTCAGAAGTGTCCTTGTATGAAGTTGGGTGAAAAGATTTCGTAGACCCCTTGCTGCCTTTTATAGAGACACATTTATTCAGTCTGATTATAATAGCTAAACTTTCTAAAGATTCATTATGTGCCAGACATAATATGCTTTAAATGTTAATTCATTTCCTCTTCAAAGTAGTCCAGTGAGATATAAACTATTATTCTCTTCTTACAAATGAGAAAACATAGGCACAGAGAGGTTAAATAACTTTCCTAAGACTATACCATAGGAGGGTGAAGTATTAGGTTGGCCAAAAAGTTCGTATGTTTTTTTCTGTAAAATAAAAGACACATTTTTCATTTTCCCCAATAACTTTATTGACTGAATATTTTGATTATGTCAGCTATCTCCCATGTGGAATAATGCTGATTATTCTCAATTAATATCTCAAGTTGATCATTATCATTTTCAACTGGTGTACCTGACCCTGGAGCATTGTCCAGTGAGAAACCTCCAGCATGAAACTTTGCAAACCACTTTTGACATGTTCCGTCAGTCACAACACCTTCTCTATACACTGCACAAATCTTTTTTGTGTGTTTCAATTGTGTTTTTACACTTCTTGAACTAATAAAGCATAGTATGTGAAAATATTGCATATTTTCTTCCATTTTCAATATTAAAATGGCTACACAAAAATCTACCAGTTTTGATAAGGTTTTTTAAATGCCTGCTGATATGACAGCTGTCACAATACAATCTAATGAAATTGTTTCGAATGAAGTTAAAGACAACTAAGTGCTACTAGAGGTATCTTACAAAAAAAAAAAACACAACAAACAAACTTTTTGGCCAACCCAAAACAATACAAATTGAAATAATTCTTCTAACACTTGTGCTCTTAACCATGTGTTATGCTATTTCAAGTTGATTTGGATCATATCTTATTCACAAAGTTGTTACACATCGCTGGTCAGCTCTGAAATGTGTATATACTAAAAATGATCCAATAAAATTCAATACACCACTTAATGGCTAAAGCCAAGGTACAGTGTGTCTGTAGGACAATCTCCAATATGTGTTTCTCTATGGCAAGCTACTTACTTTCCATTGGTGACTGTGGGGTAGTTCTGGCTAACACCATGTACATGACTCACCTTGTCAAGTTGAGGACTGGAGTAACAGCAAACCCAATAGCAGGAATCGATAGTCAGTAGGCTTAGAGATGTAGCTTTCTAAGTTCCCCACCCCATCTTTTTGGACATTGCATCTGCCAGGGGCAAGAGCATGACCAGATCTCTACCTCAAGCATGGTGCTTTGTGCAGTCACGGAGCCACCAGTAGAGGTATACAGACTCACACACAAACCAACCATTTCTTGAAAAGGGTATGTACTTTTAACTGCCAGTGCCACTTCAGTACTCAGTGGCTCCCTAATATAAACCTATACTACTGAATCAATCTAATCCATTTTGTTCTATGTTGACTCATTATCCTTAACTATGGAAACCAGGAATTAGGGGTTGGTAGCATTCTAGGTGGTACAGCTCTCAAATACTAGGAAGCCAGGTAATAATATATACTATAAATACTATAGTATCCATAGTTATATGAGGGGGTGCTCCCCAAAATGGAATTATCTTCTGGAGGGCGGGCCCCTTGTAGTACAGGCTTCCCCTGCTAGGTGAGTGTTCTAGGAACCTACCTGTATCAGTGTACCAGCTGGTGTTGTTGTGAGAGGCTGTGTTCAGTGAATTTTTTTGAAGACCCTTTCAATTCATTTGCCCATTTCATGATGGGTGATTTACATGCACACCTGCCCATACCCACTGAGTGTTCAGTAGTTTTTGACCAAAAATGGCATGTCTCCAGTGCCCCAAGGGTGTCCCCTATCCACCTGATCTTACCCCGAGCAACTTTTTTTTGTTATTATGGATGAAAAAAACTGCTCAAAGGGAAACATTTTGCTGATGTGGAAGAGGTGAAACAAAAAAATGGCAGAAGCACTAAAAGGCATAAAAATTGATGAGTTCAAAACCTGTTTTGAGCAGTGGAAAAAGTCTCAATAGCTGTATTGCATCAAATAGAGAGTACTTTCAATGTGACTGAAGTTTAAACATGTCAGACTAAATACATAATTTTTAATAAATAAATTCCAGGGTTTTTTTGGGTCCCTCCTCATATACTATAACTGCCACCTTGTTGATATCTGCAATTTTGCATACTGGATAGGCTAATCTCAATTATAAATAAAATTTTAGTTAATTTGGTTAAAAATATTGGCCGTTTTTATATAGAACTAATATTTCCTATTTCCAACTGTTTGATGACAAGTGGTCAACATTTAAGTTGCCAATATTCACAGAGGAATAAACAATATTACCAATAGTTAGCCCAAGATGTTCAAATTAAATCTATCCAAAATTTCCTTTAAGATACAGTTTCAAAGCCCATTAAACTTGCACAAGGCAATGGCATAAGGCAAAGCCAGGGTACGGTCCCTGGGGACTTCTGGAAGAAAGAGAAAAATAAATACCTTCTTGCTCTTCAGAAGGTGGCTGTAAAACACCTTGCCGTAAAATGTTTGTTTGCCAACAAATTGGCTAATTGCCAGCTACACATAGACCATTCCAAACAGATGTTTTTAACAACTGGATTCCAGAAAGTGAATGAGTTGAAAGAACAAATGGCCACATACCTGATTGAACACTCTGAAAAGATTACCTTACCTTGCGTTGGTATGCTCCGGGGATGGGAAAACAGACGTGGTAGGTGATGTCAGTGAGCATTCTACTTCACCTGAAAGATGTCTGCTCTGCCAGGGGGTCTTAATTCAGGGGAAAATCTCTAAGTATCACATAAGAGCAACTCCTTTGAGAAGAGACAGCAAAAAAGTTTGCCCCTCCCCTCCCCACAGAGAAAGGAGAGAGAGAGAGAGAGAGAGAGAGAGAGAGAGAGAGAGAGAAAGTGACTGCACTATTTACCTTGACATAGCCAGTGAAGACGGAGCACTAATCTGGATTTACACAGAGCAGGGAGCAGGGCCACACATGGGACACACCGCCTCCCCCTAAATGCTAGTCATAGGAGAATGTGGAACGTGAGTGACCTGCTATTAAAACGACTGCTTCTACTTTGTCCTGGAAAGTGGAAATTAATCCAGAGCGAAAAGGGTTATGCTGTAGTACAGACTGAAGAAATAGAAAGTTTAAGGGTTGTGTACAGAAAAGACCTCTGAATCTTAAATTAGAAGGAAGGGGAAAGGCAAATAAGTCTGGAAGGCATTTCAGTCAGAAAGGGAGAAGAAGAATATTAATCAGTTTGTTGTTGTTTTTGCTTTGTATTGGAAATGTTTTTATGTAAAACCCGAAAATATGTTAAGAAACATGCATGTGTTTTCTTATTTGGCATTAGGATAACTTGGGGTAACATGTATTATCATTCCCATTTTACAGGTCAGTAAACAGATGTTCGGTGATGTTCAGTCCTTGCTGCAAATGAACAATTAGTCAGTGGAGCCAGAAATCAAACCTGCGTCTCTCTAACTATAAATGCCAGTCTTTTTCTTTTGCAGCATATCAGTTGTCGAGAGTTGAATGGGTCATTTAATGGCCTCAGGCCTCAGTGTCCTTATCTATCCTCATCTATACAGCTGGATAAAAATACAGATCTGATATAGTTGTTAAGAGAAATATTTAGGGATTATCCATGGGAAGGACTCAGGCCAGGCCTTGTCACAAGGCAGGGCTCAGTGCTTGAGGTTGCAGGGCAGGTGTCCTGGAGCAGCGTAGAGGACTGTGGTGCAGCCCAGGGCAGGAGCTTTATCAAGAGGTGATGCCCTTACTGGAGCTCTGTCTCTCTCTGTCTCTCTCTCTCTCTCAGACAATAAACCCAACTCCAAGCAGTTATCTTGAAAATATGCTCTCATGAGGAAGAATACAAGAGAATATGGATAGAATCATGGAAAAGCCATGTTCACTTTTCAGAAAACAGTTCAAACACGTTTCCTGATTTGGCTCAGTGCATCTGAGTGTGGAGTGCCATCACTCTACAGAAAGTATGTTATTAGAGCACAGACATGTTCTAAAACTAGATTATTTACTCCTGCTATCCAGCACCACCTACTGGTAAACTGACACAATATAGAACACAAAGGGCAGTGATAAAATTGAACGTACTGTTTTGAAAAGTCCACTGTGGTAGGGAAATGGTTAAAGGAGACTCTGTGTCCACAAAATAAAGCATTACAGAGACCTCTTGTGATCTAGAGAATATGCAGAAACACGGGTCTTGGAACAGTGAGTAAAACATTGGATTACAATATTATAAAGAAATATGCAAATATATCTTCAGGGGATTAACAAGTGGGAGGAAAAGAAAATGAACCTAATTTGCTGAATTTAAATTTTTTCCTTTCACATGTGTTGTTTGATGCATTGGTCACAAACATGTCCTTCAAAAGTAATCTGCAATAGATTTGCAATTATACCAACATATGTATTAAATAGCTAACTATTGGAGGGAGAAGAAATGAATGTGGTCACATATTTTGGGGTGCATTGTTTTTTCTCTTAAACTTTCTGTAATCATGTGTTTTTCAATTAGAGCCTTGTTTAAATTAAAGAGCTAAAATAGGCATGTAGTAAATGAAAAATACCCAAACCATGCACAAGTCCCCTTGAGTCCCAGGATCGCGGTCCTTCTCCCAGATCAAGTTCCTGCGTTCTGCCTATCTTTCTACACTTGTTTCTGAGCATGTACAAAAAGTGTTTGCATAGGTATGCACATGCGTGCACATGCCTTGTCTTGGTCAGGAGTCTGTGGGAAATGCCCTGTGCTGTTGAATTATTTCAGCCTTAGCTAAAAAGTTGGCTGGTACAACTAGATGACAATGAGATCATTTGAATTTAGGCAACGGAGACCTATATTTAATATAGCTTTTTAGGATTCATGTCAAAAAATTGGTGAAATCTTTCAATTCATTTTTTATTTTTACCAAAGACATAATTTCATAGAGTGTAACAAATCAGATAGTTCTACAAGGCTCATAGCCAAGACCAGCAGGTTCTTTTAATTGCCCCTCACAACCCGTGCAAATTCCCATTCTTCAGAGGAGCCCACTTTTCACATTCTGAACTGTTCCTGTATTATTTACCTTCTTATTTCTATGTGGTTATGTCTCTGGACATATTTTTAGTCAATTTTGTATAATACCTATTCCTTTTCTACTGTGCAAGGTGAGGATTTAGCTTCTTTAAACTACCCTCCCAAACACACAGGTGCACACTCCCTCCCCTAACTGCTGTTTCACAGATGGCTTGATCAATTGTCAGTGTGGGCAGCATTGTGATGGTCCCAACATGATTTGCAGATGAGGCATA
The DNA here is from genome assembly GCA_004027735.1 of Carollia perspicillata. NCBI lineage: Eukaryota > Metazoa > Chordata > Mammalia > Chiroptera > Phyllostomidae > Carollia > Carollia perspicillata. The sequence goes on along the minus strand of PVKM010000087.1, from coordinate 4,047 downwards.
TTTATGGCTCAGGAGTACCTGGATGATATACTATGTTCTTTCTTGTACAAATTTTGCTTTTTGTGGACTTAGTAATGATCTCCTTTTAATTTTTGCTTAAGTTTCTATGTACCTATCAATAAATCATCCCTAAGCTCTAAGACTCAAAATCTTCTCTCAGTACATGCCAACCAAGGAGGTTACCTACCCCTTTTCATGTCTCTTTCTTTTGACACAAACCCTCTTCTCCCACTCACATTTGGCTGAGTGGCCCTCTGGACCTACTGCCCAGCTGTCTTCCTGGAAATTTTCTACACACTGCCCTGTGTTGTGTCCCCTGAATTCTGGACTCTATATTTTCTTGGGTTACACCTTCATCTGGGGGACAAATTGTTTGGAACCTTCCCCCCAAAAAAGGTGTTTGGGCATTTTTATTTGAGAGGTGATAACCTGACTAGAAAAAAAAAACCTTCTAATTTGAAAATTATTTTCCCACAAAATGTTAAAAACAATATTCTGTTGTCTTCTAGTTACCTGTGTAAATATTTATTTTTGCCTTTGTTTCTGTTTTGTTTGGAGAATTCTGACAAAATTCTAACTTCTGATGTTTTATATATGATGTTTTCTCTTCAAATGTTTCGGGTCATGTCTTTGTACCTAGCATTCTGAAGTTACATGTTTATGTGTCTTGATGTGGTTTATGCTTAATTCATTTTACAAAGAACATGGTTTATCGTTTAAAAAATTATTTCTTTGATAATTGTATTTCCTAAAATTTGTCCTGTCTTTCTCCCCCTCTATTTTTCTAGAACTTCATTTATTTGTAAATTACACTTCCTGGGTAAACTTTTGAATTATTTTTTTTCTTGAAATTTCTATTTCTTTGTATGGGTCTTTGGAAATTTGCTCAGCTTTATTTTCTAAATTTTCTGATATTTTCCTTTCCTTTGTCATATTTATTATTTTTTTCCAAGAGCACTTTTGTTCTCTAAATGTTCCTCTTTTTTGAACTATCTGTTCTTTCATGGAAACAGTAACTTCCCTTACCTCTCTGAACATAAAATAGCTTCCCCCACCCCCTAATTCTATTCAGCCTTCCACACTCTGGCTATTGTGCAAGATTCACTTTTTCTTCCTTTTCTAGTTTGGATCTTTGTCTGTTATCATAGGGACTTTCCTCAAATGACTGGGGATCTATGACACCAATAGCACATGTGTACATTTACACAAAAGAGGATGAGAGAGGGGGAGAAAGAGAGAGAAGGGAGAAGGAGAGAGACAGGGAGACAAGAGGGAGGATGCTTGGTAGGGCTCATTGTGGGGAGATGTGGCTATTCGTCTATTTAGGAGCCCCTGTCAGTACTCGTAGGTCTCCCCTGTTAGGATTGTTTTCTCAGAGTAGAATCCTCTAATATTCTTCCCAGTGAATATAAAGCTGGTGTCAGGGCTCTGGGGCCAACAGAAAGGGGACTGGAGGTCCCAGTGTTCAGTACACAGACTTTTATTTTGCCTCTACTCCTACCCTCTGCTGTATCTGGTGTCTCTAAACCCAGACCATCTCGGTTCTACCTCCTCAGTAGTTAAACCCACTGTCCCATCATATTATAGGGGTCTAGTTGCTCTTATGCAGACTTTAGTTCATTAATCTATTTCTTTAGTAAATATTTACCCAGTGCCTACTCCATGCAAAACAATGTTTTGTGTAATGTGGAAACATCCATCTGCCAAACAACAAAATCCCCTGCTTCTTTGTGGGGTTTTCATCTGCAGCTTAGTCCTCACTTTCAGAACTTATTACTATTTCCAAATTCTAAATTTTGATATTCTGTAATGTGAATCGACTTGTTTTTGGTTTAGTTCTTTAATACTGTGTTATTATTATTTTCTGTTTGGTTTGTTGTGTGGAACCACTTGCCCTTCTCTTTCTAGTTCCAAAGTTAGGTATCTTTTACCCCCTCTTCACTTCTTTTGTATTTTGGGATTGATTTTACACACTTTTGGATGCAATGGCATAGGATTTAGGAGGGACATATACATAAATATGTGTGTCCAATCTACCAGCTTTCCTAGAAGCACCTGTTAGTAATTTTGCCCATTGAGCTCCAAACCTCAATGTCTGCCAACCTGTGATGTGCTTGGGTAGCCCAAAGTCTCAACACCATTGGGATCTGGACTCTTCCCTACTAAGAGTCATTTCTGTTACAAGCTGCCCCTGCCTGAAAAAGCCTTGAAATAGCAGAACATGCACCTAGTTTGTGCTATTCTTCTTGCACTTGCTGAATCTTCTGACAGAACTTCTGGCCAGAAAAGACACAGATTTCTGAGGACATGTGGCTATCAGTCCAATGCCTATGTCCCAACCCTAACCCAGCATTATATATTGCTTGGAACTGAGAATCAATCAATCAATCAATGTTATCTATCTATCTATCTATCTATCTATCTATCCATCTATTGATAGATAACTTCTATGTTGTTCGTTTTTAACTAAGTCTCCTCATATGTTCCCCCTTCTGGGACTTTGGAAGATTTAAAAGGAGACAACATAAAAATCCGTGTTTTCATCACTATTCTGTGCATCTGTGACTTTTTGAGAGGAAATAATCACTTGTCTAGAAGAGGAGGGGCTTTGCTTTGTCTCATTTGGAATAAGAAAATTCCTCTTGAGCTCTTTTGCAATTTTACAAGTAGCAGAAGGTGGACACATCCTGCCGCTCTTCATGGTGGCAGACTGTGGAGCTGAGGGAGACGGGCTCTCTTGTCCCTTGATCATCGAATTCAAGGCTGTGTGTTCTAAAACCCCATCCCCTCTGCCACAAGTGACACTCCTTAGCCCAGTGTCAGTTTTGTTCCAAGAGATCAAAGCCACACATTCTTATGTGAAATCTTTACTTTCAGAGTATTGCCTAATGTCTCCTCATATTGTAAGAAACTCTGATTTCCCATCATTTTCAAAATGGGGCCTGGTTCCAGAGATTACAGATGATATCTCCTAGTGTTTCAAAGCTGGGTGCTGTTTTTCACTTGAACATTAAACCTGGAAAAGGCTTTTCAGTCTGTCTTCAGGGGATTTGGAGGAAGGGAGAAGGAGCCACTCTTCTATTAAGCCGTTAGGCTGGTTTGTAAATTCTATACCTGTGATGGGAAAGGAATGTAGAAACCTAGCGCTTCTGACCTTCTTGTTTCTAAAAATAGCTATCGTGTGTGGATAAGAATATTACAACTCTGAAGGGGAGCCTTTCAAAGGAACTAAAGAAAATATGAAAAGATTTCCAAACTATGAAAGTTTGTTATGTGAAAAACTGCTATTAGAACTTCAAACACTGACAAAGCACAATATTACCTGTAACAACTCTTGGCATCTTTTTTTAAAATTTCTTTGAAATGTTTTAAAAATTGACTGCCCTTTAGAGATTATTTTCATGAAGGAATAACTCACCTTTTTATTTTTTAAAAAAATAATTAATTTATTTTTGGAGGAAGGGGAAGCAAAGGAAAAAGGCAGGGAGAGAAACATCGATGTGCGAGAGATACATCAATTGATTGCTTCTAGCACACCCCCAACTGGGGATCTGGCCTGAAGCCCAGACATGTGTCCCAACTGGGAATCGAGCTGGTGACCCTTCAGTTCACGGGCCAGCACTCAATCCACTTCCTCGAACATCTTCATAACACCTAGAACACATTTGGGACAAAAGTAGATAATTTTGTATATTCTAAATAATTAACTTTTATTTATTTTTATCCACAATAAGTTGTAAAGCCATATGCTGTAAAAGGCACATAGAAATGAACAAACTAGTTAATCACCTATTCAAGACATACTTGCTAAATGTGTACCATGTGTCAGGTGTTATGATAAGCTTCAGCAGTATAGGGATGACTCAGAGAGCTGTGGCATCACTTTGACTAGGTTACAATAGAACAGGGGAGACAGATGATTAAACAAACTCAAAAACGGGACAAATGACATAGTGGTAGAATTATAAAGGGTTTGGATGGCACTGTAGCTCATGGTTCTACCCTGTTCCAGAGATGGGGAAAGGAGACCCAGCTAAAGTGGCTATC
>PVKM010000086.1:105000-152391 GCA_004027735.1 Carollia perspicillata | reverse complement strand
AAGAACCTATGCACCCCAATGTTCATAGCAGCACAACTTACAATAGCCAAGTGTTGGAAGCAACCTAGGTTCCCATCAGTAAATGAATGGATAAAAAAACTCTGCTATATTTACACAGTGAAATTCTATGTGGCAGAAAGAAAGAAGGAGCTCCTACCCTATGCAACAGCATTGATGGAACTGGAAAGCAGTATGCTAAGTGAAATAAGCCAGATTGTGAAATAGAAATACCATATGATTTCACCTTTAACAGGAACCTAAACAACAAAACAAACAAGCAAGCAAAATATAACCAAAGACATTGAAATAGAAACAGGCTGACAGTATCCAGAGGGGAGAGGGAGGGAATGTTAGGGGAAATGGGGAAGGGGTCACAGGAACAAGTATAAATGACACATGGACAAAAACTAAGGGGGGGTGGAAATGGGAGGGAGGTGGGGAGCACTGGGAGGGGTGGACTGTGACGGGAGTAAAAGACAGAAAACTGTACTTGAATAATAATTAAAATAATAAAAAAAAAAATAAAACTAGAAAACAACTAGAACTGCCAGAAATTCATATTGTTTGGAATTCCAACAACCAAGGAGCTAAAGAAGAAACATTCATCCAGACCGATAGGAGGGGCAGAGATGGGAAGCCAGAAAGGGAGGATGCACAATAAGGCAACAGCTGGCAGACCAAGATATCCTACATTCATGAACGGACAAACCAAGAACAACTGGGGAGTGAGACAGACCACGCAACCCAGATTTCCAATGTGGTAAACTAAAGTCTCAAAACCTCTGGCTATAAAAACATGTGGGGGCTGTAGCAGCCGGAGAAACTCCCAGTCTCACAGGAGAGTCTCTTGGAGAGGCCCAAAGGATCCTAGAGCATACACAAGCCCACACACCTGGGAATAAGCACTTGAAAGGATACAATCCACTTATGGGAAGTGGGAGAAATTACTGAAAGCAGGTGGAGAGCCAAACAAGTGACATTGTTCCCTCTCTGACCCCTCCCTCACATACAGCTCCACAGCACACAAAGTGGGTTGCCCTGCCCTGGCCTATACCTAAGGCTCCACCCCTTATAACGTAACAGGTGCGTGAGAAAAAGAAATATGGCCCAAATGAAAAAACAGATCAAAGTTCCAGAAAAAGAGCTAAGAGATGAAGAGATAGCCAACCTATCAGATGCAAAGTTCAAAATACTGGTAATCAGGATGTTCATAGAAATGACTGAGTATGGTCACAAAATAGAGGAAGAAAAGAAGGCTATGCAAATGAAATAAAGAAAAATATACCGGGAACCAACAGTGAAAGGAAGGAAACCAGGACTCAAATCAATGGTTTGGAGCAGAAGGAAGAAATAAGCGTTCAACCAGAACAGAAGGAAGAAACAAGAATTCAGAAAAATGAGTTGAGGCTTAGGATCCACCAGGACATTTTTAAACATTCCAACATCTGAATCACAGCGGTGCCAGAAGGAGAACAGAAAGAGCAAGAAATTGAAAATTTATTTGAAAAAATAATGAAGGAAAACTTCCCCAATCTGGGAAAGGAAATAAACATGCAAATCCAAGAACCTCGGAGAGTCCCAAAGAAGTTAGATCCAAGAAGAAACACACCAAGACACATAATTAAATTACCCAAGATTAAAGATAAGGAGAGAATCTTAAAAGCAGCAACAGAAAAAGAGAGAGGTACTTTCAAAGGAGTTCCCGTAAGACTATCAACTGATTTCTCAAAAGAAGTCTTACAGGTGAGAAGGGGCTGGAAAGAAGTATTCCAAGTCATGAAAGGCAAGGACCTCCATCCAGCTTTGCTGGATGACTCTATCCAGCAAAGCTATCATTTAGAACGGAAGAGCAGATAAAGTGCTTCCCAGATAAGGTCAAGTTAAAGGAGTTCATCATCACCAAACCCTTTTTATATGAAATGTTAAAGGACTTATCTAAGAAAAAGAATATCAAAACTATGAACAATAAAATGACAGTAAACTCACAACTATCAAAAATTGAACCTGCCCTGGCTGGTGTAGCTCAGTGGATTGAGCTCAGGCTGCAGACCAAAGGGTTGCCAGTTCGATTCCCAGTCAGGGCACATGCCTGAGTTGTGGGCAAGGTCTCCAGTGGGGGCCACGGGAGAGGCAACCACACATTGATGTTTCTCTCCGTCTCTTTCTCCTTCTCTTCCCCTTTCTCTAAAAATAAATAAATAAAGTATTTTAAAAAACTGAACCTAAAACACAAAAACAAACTAAGCAAACCACTAGAACAGGAATGGAATCACAGAAATAGAGATCACATGGAGGGTTATTAGTGGGAAGGGGGTCGGGGAGAATAGGGAAAAAAGGTACAGGGGGTGAGAATCGTAATTGATAGGTACAAAATAAACAGGGGGTGGATAAGAATAGTATAGGAAATGGAGAAGCCAAGGAACTTGGCTTCTTGTATAACCCATGGACATGAACTAAGGTGGGACAATGCTGGAGGGAGGGGGGGTGCTGGGCAGAGAGAGATAAAGGGATAAAAGAGACAACTGTAATACCACAATCAATAAAATATAATAAAAAAGACACCATTAAGATGTTATATGGGAAGAGACTTACTAGGATGATCACTTTCTAATTTATGTAAATGTCTAATCACTATGTTATACACCTGAAACTAATATAATATTGTATGTCAATTGTAACTGAAAAGCAAAAAAAAAATGTCAAAAGACACCATTAAGAAAATGAAATGGCAAGGCAAATCATAGACTGGGACACACACTTGTAACACAAATATTTGACAAATGGCTTATAACCTGATTAGACAAGGAGCCCTCCACAAATCAATAAAAAGACAAACCATTTTAAAATAGGCAAAATATTTGCACACTTCATAAAAGAAGTTATATGAATGGTTAATATACACATGCAAAGATATTTCACAACGTTCATCACAGAAGCATAAATTATAACCACAAAGACATACCACACATGGACTAAAATGGCTAAACTTCTGAAAACTAACAACACTAAGTGCATGTAAGAATGCAGAGCAACTAGAACTCTCACAAATTGCAGGTAGAAGTGTTAACTGGTACAACCATTGTGGAAAATGTATAACATTTTTTTATAAATTTAGTATATACCTACCTCATGATCCAGCCATGTTTATTCTTAGTAGCAAAAATAGGAGACAACCCAAATGTCAATTAGCAGGAGAATGGACAATTCACACAATGAAATACTATTCAGAAAAATAAAACAATTCATACACACAGCAACATAAGATGAATTTCGAACACATTATTCCCATGAAAGTTGAAAACACAAAAGGTACATTTTCATGCTTCCGCTTTTATGATGTGTAAGAATAGCTAAATTAATCTATGAGAATAAAAATCAGAAAAGCAGTTGAGTGAAGGGGCAGCAAGGGAGGAAGGGGATAGAATGAAAAAGGACACAAGGGAACTTTCTAGGATGAGGGCAATGTATTATTCTTGATTTAAGTACAGCGTACTTGTCAAAACTCATCAAACTGTACACTTAAGATCTGCTCCATTTACCGTACATAACCATATCTCAAAAAAGACCAAGTTTAAAAAACAGGCAAATAATTCTTAAATATATGAAAAACCACTCAACCTTAGTCATAAAAGAAATACAAATTAACACTATTCTAAGATTCCATTTTTAACTATTGTATTTGCAAGACTACAAATGCTCCACCATACATGCCTGGTGGCAAGGCTGTAGGAGAAATGGTCATGTTCATACATTGCTTGGGTGACTTTAACACAGTATGGCTATGAAGGGCAATACAAGCAAAACTATACATGCAGTTACTCCAGGACTCTACTCTGAAGATATACCTCCACAAAAACCAAAGAACATATGCATAATGTCATTGAGACATATTTGAAATAGCAAAAGATTGGAAACACCTCCAAATGAAAGCAGATGGTACATGCAAACATCAATGGTACACTGTGAATTAATGATTTTTACAATATATTCAGTGAAAAAAATCAAGATGCCAAAAAATGTGTACAGCATGCTACACCTTGTATAAAAAAGAGGGAAATGGGGCTATGCATAATTTAGTTATAAAAAAGAAACGAAGAAAATATGAGCTCATAAATTGAAAATGGTTGCCCTGGCTGGTGTTGCTCAGTGGATTGATTGCCAGTCTGCAAACCAAAGGGTCATTGGTTAGATCCCCAGTTAGGGCACACACCTGGGTTGCAGGTCAGGTCCCCAATAGGGGGCGCACGAGAGGCAACCACACATCAATGTTTCTCTCTCTTTCGCCCTCCCTTCCCCTCTCTATAAACAAACAAACAAACAAACAAACAAACAAACAAACAAACAAACAAAATAATAAAATAAAATGGCTGACTGCCCTGTCTGGTGCAGCATTGTTTGGAGCATCAGCTTGCAGACCCAAAGGTCGTGGGTTCGATTACAGGTCAGGGCATGTGGGGTTGGGGAGTACAGGAGAAGGCAACCAATTGATGTTTCTCTCTCTCTCTCTCCCGCCTTCCTCTCTCTCCAAAAGCTATGAAAAAGTGTGCTTGAGTAAGGATTTTTTTTTAAATGGTACCTAAAACTGGTGGATAGAGACAATATGAAGGTAAAAAGGATGGTGGCAAGACTTCTCTGAAAGTAGCTTTTAATATAGTTTTGCACTTTGAACCATGTAAATGTTATGCATTTTTTAAAATAAAGTTAAATCAAATGAAAGGAATGGGAGGAAGGGCTAGATAGAGGCTGAAGCAAGCCTAAAATTCAAGTTTCAGAGTGCTTGCATCACATGGCCTCCAACATTATCTAGATTACCTATTGTTGACACACAGCTCTTCAGTGGGCTCGATATATCTGGAGGAGCAGATGCAGTCTTAAAGAAAAAGTCTAATTCATGGACTGCGAGCTCGATCTGATTTAAACTGGTGTATAACAGGGTGATATGTAGCCTGATAAAAGTTAAAAACTATCCAAGATTTTATATAGTATTTTTAAACCACTGGTATTTTCTAGTTTTTCTTTACTGAAATTTTTGGTGTATTAGTATCTCATATACTTTTGACCTTGCCACCCCACCCCAACGTTTTTAGTAACTTAAACCAGAAAATCTTGCTGATCTCTGATTTGGGTACTGATTTCCATTTTGTAGACATAGAATCCTTTGTATGTGCATACAGTTCAGTATTTGCATTCGAACACATTTAATGAAAGATGACATTTAAATCACATGTATGAAGTTTTCTAAAGATAACATTCTCATCTAGTTCCACTCTGCCAAATGTATTCTTCTACAACAAAGTGGAGAGCTCCAGTTAATGCTTACCCATAATTAACTATACAAAAGCTGACAAATGTAGTGTTTGCTTTCTCCACTTTTCTCCCCTTACTCAATTTCATAGATGTTGTATATGAGCATTTTTTAAAATAGGTGTGTCTCAGAACATTGCTTTATGTTAATCATACTTTTAATCTATTTGAAGTCATCATACACTTACACACATACATAGCTATAATTTAAATATCTAGGAATATGATATTGAAAGTAAATATTGGGTCAGCCAGTTTGTCGTTTTTTCTGTAAGATGACTCTAGTAGTGCTTAGTTGTTTTTAACTTCATTCAAAACAATTTTGTTAGATTGTATTATGACAGATGTCATATCAGCATGCATTTAAAAAAACATCAATATTGGTGAATTTTTGTGGTTATTTTCAAACTGAAGATGAACTACACATTTTTGACATATTATGCTTTATTATTTCAAGAAAGATAAAAACGCAACTAAAACACACAAAAAAAGATTTGTGCAGTGTATGGAGAAGGCGCTGTACCCGATCAAACGTGTGAAAAGTGGTTTGTGAAGTTTCATGCTGAAGATTTCTCACTGGACGATGCTCCACGGTCAGGTAGAGCAGTCTACAGCCACCAAATCAAGACACTGAGAACAATCAACGTTATACCACGTGGGAGATAGCTGGCATACTCAAAATAGCCAAATTTATAATAAAGTTATTGGTGAAAATGAAAAATGCCTTTTATTTTACAGAAAAAACGAAACAGACTTTTTGGCCAACCCAATTACTAACCCCAAAATGCTTTTTCTAAAGACCAGTTTAAACACTGTGCCACATATGCCAGCTTGCCCAGAAGACCCCCATTTTTTGTTTGTTGCTCCTTCCAATTATTAAGTGTCCTCTTTAGATCTCAAAGAAATTCTGGTTTGGACTATAAAAGATATGACCAGCCTAATTATACATTCTTAAATTTAAACACCTTTCTATTAAGTACTTAAAATTAAAAGGTTCTTTCAAACATGACTGCTGAGTAAGCACTCAGTAATTCCTATTGCACTGTAGACAGAGGTAGACCAGCACTTGCTCTGAAGTTGGATTACTGAAATGAAAGTCTTAGCTTCAACACTTAATAACCTCAAACCTTGGGCAAGTTGCACAATCTCTCTGTTCCTCAATTACTTATCTGTAAGATGGGAACAAAACAGTACCTAACTCAGAGTCATTGTTAGGACTAAAAATAATGTATATAAACTACTTAGCACTGTGCTTTGCACAAATACTCAGTTAAACTGGTAGGTGTCTTTGTACAACTCTAAAAAATACCATAACTAAAAAAGTATATTTTCTTTTCAAAAACAAAACACCATAAGGATTTCTTCATGGTATATATAGAACTACTGCTGTGTAAAGCAGTCAAAGACAATGATATGAAGTGCTTAAAACTGGTGATCTGTTCACTATTCATAAAACAAACATAGGTCTTAAACCAAACTGACTCCCACTTCCTCTCAAATTCAACACTTTTCTCCAACCATGGCAATCAAGATTGTTGCTCCACGAAGGTGCCTGGCAAATAAATGTCACCAACCATCTTGTGCCAACCCAAATTAATCCCTTTAACTCTTTTGCGGCATGGAGTGGTTTTCAAAAGCTCTAGGTTGTGTAACATCACCTAAAGCTGGTTTCTTTTAGCTTTCTTCTCCTTTGCAGTCTCCTCTTTATACTGACATCATCTGTCCTTACCACAGCTTCTTGATCTTACGTCCTCTGGCTCTAATAACCACCTTAACGGACAGCTAGATACTGTGGTTCTAGAACAGGCCTTTCCTAATTCCAACTACTTAGATGCCTTACAAGCAATTATCTCCCACTTCCAGAACTGTACTTCTGTATTTCCTGTTCTTGTTAGAAGCACCTCCACCCACCCTGAAGACATCTAAGGGATTCTGTGGACTTTACCTTTTGTCTTTCAAATCTTTGCTTTTATTTCCATCCTTGCAACATTCTCTCCCTTGAATTTCTGTGCTTAGAAATATCCCTCAGGAAGTATGTGTCTGTTGAGATCTTGCTTTCAGGCATACCCTCTGGCTCAAAGAACTTTCCACAAAAATTAAAAAAGGAAGTATCCCTCTGGAAGCAATGTGCAAGATAGATCAAATGTGTTAAAAGCAGGCACAAAGACCACTGCAAATACAATATTGTACTTTTGCATAAATTCCGTGGATGGTTCCATGTTAACCACAGGATCAGGTATAAATTTCTCATGGCAGGAAGCTTTCCAATATCAGGGTCTTCCTACCTGTCCAGTTCACACTCGTCAAACCCCTTAGTCAAAGTTCCCAAGTCCTCTTGCTCTGGAAAGTGTGATCATTGATGTAAATTAAGCCCTGCTGAAATGCAAGCCCAAATACTACTCACCCTTATTACCCCTTCTGGGTTTTGCCTTATTCATTACATGGATCTCCCATATTGTATGTGTGTATGGAGAGTAGAAGGCAGGAATCACATCTTATTCAGATTTGTTTAGGAGATGCTAAATAAATATATTGACTGAAAATACACATAATAATTTAAAGATTTAATAAGTAGGTTCTGAGGACCAGACACTACATTTAAGGTGAATTCATATTATGTGACCTGAAGTTTCAGTTGATCAATTATTAGTATATTGAAGGTCCTGTCAACGTACTACTTTGGAAAAATAATTCAGATTTTAGATTTCATTTCAAAATGCAAAAGCCAAATTTTTATTGATTTAACTTAAATAGGTTAAGCAAGTTAAACTGCTATACTAATTATTATAAAGGATATTAAGTTAATGAAAAGCAGTTTCACACAACTTTTTTCATCTAGATACAATTCAAAGTAATTTTCAGGTGTTTGATTTCTATCTCCTATCCTCTCTATCCATTCAAAGACTAAACTGAGGAAGTAGTATTCTTGACACACAACCTCCAAATAGGTATTGGTGAAACATCACCAAATTACTCCTAAATGTCACACAACTTATATTAACCTTGGCAATAAACTATCTTGATAAAACCTTAGAAAAGTAAGACACTGTGTAAGGTAAACTGGAGCTAAGAAACATTTAGGTATAGCTTTTGCATTCTTATAATCGTCGTTTCTGGATAGCTGGCTTACGAGTTTTATTTGCAAAAAATGTTTGTCTTGAGTTCATTTAGAAATACTAATGGTTAAACATACTGAGCAGCACTTAGGCAAGCACTCTTGCTTCTTAAGTACAGTAAAAAAAGTACTTGATTAATGCAATCAACATGGCATTTTAACAAAGAATAAATTCTCTTTCGTCATACATATAATTTCATTTATAGCATTCTCTGTGCTTCTTCATGAAAACTTCCTAGGGATATATTAGAAAGTTATCAAGAACAGAGTAATAAAATGAGAGTATGTGCCAAATGCAAGGTACTATTACTATAAAATAAAATGCTATTGTTGATTAGAAGTGACCTGTTAATGCTAATATAGCTTGCTATATTTCACTTAGTGATATGGAATTTGCAGACTAACCCCCACCCATCATGTCATGCAAGAAGGAAAGCATGAAATTTCAAAATTGCCTAACATTAGAAAATAAGTGTCTTGACTTATTTGCATTCTAAAATAGTGTCTTTCATCTGATTTTTCCCCCATATAAAACGCTACTAAGTGATGATGTACAGGATTTGTCAAGCCCATTAGAACATTCCCTTAAGTTCAATCACTACTGGGTTTCTATTATTATACTACATTTTGGCATCAATTGTTTATTGGTCTGTCACTGCAGTAATTGCAACTTAACAATAAACCAGTCTGACATTTTAGGTGTTGAAGATACATACCATATATATTTCTTTAAAAATAATCATACTTTTGTAAGCAATACTTTACAGTAGACACCTCAAAAATCTACCATAGATGTGAAACTTAAAATGAGAAAATTTTAAGTTCTAAATATACATATATATCCAGATTTCTATATATATTATATATACATACATAAGTATATATAAAATATATATAATCAGATTTGAAAAATGAACAAAAACTGGGCACTGTACATAAAGTCTTTTTTAAAACTCAAACAATAGAAAACTCTTTAAACATTAAACAATTTTAATAAAAGTTTCTGTACAATGCTAAGCAGTTTTATTTACACATAGAAAATGTAATAGGAGTAGTGTTTGAAATTACAGAACTCCTTAAAATTTCAATGGCAGGTAAATCTGGAAAAAATAACAGCATTCCATTCACAAATATTTTCAAGCAATAAATATGTATTTATAAATAGTGTAAATTTACATCAAGATTAGAAACAAAAATCACAAATCTGAAGTTTATTCCTTAGTCTATGTGCAATCCATTATCTTTGTGACTTGGCTGTTAATTTTTTAAACATTTTATTTAGGAACCAAAAGTGTAATAACCGTCATGGTTTGAAAACAAGACAGAGAAACATAAAAGCAGTAAAAAAGTTCCTTACCTAACTTTTCACATTAAAAAAAAAAAGTTGACCAAAGAAAGCCTTAAAATTACTAACTACCTTACAAAGAAATGATCAGCTAGACTAGTATTTTTTCCAAGGAAAATTCTGAAGGGGGAAAAGATGAAAACTGATTCATCAGCCCAGAAATAGAGAAATATAAAAGAGGTTGTCTTCAAGTCAGTAGTCTGTATGATGTTGCCAGTTTTGTCAGATATATACAAAACATGGAAATTATTATTTTTTTCTGAAGTACAGCTGATCAGCTTTGTGAAAGTCCTGGAGTAGGAGCAGCGCTCTCTGTCCAGTTGGTTGACACTCCGCACTTGGAAGGTTGCATAGACACAGTTTTCAGCCAGCAGCCTTACGAGACAGCTACAAAAACCAGTGGTGCAGAACCGGATTACTTCCTGAATAGCAGAAAAGGTTGCATTTAATGTCCATGGAACAATATCAAGATGAGGAAGATGGTAATGGAGGAGCCTAAAAAAAAAGTAACGTATGTTACTTTGGTATACAAATTGTTAATAGTGTTCCCTAGCTCAATGCTGAAAACACAGTCTGCTTATGAAGGTAGGGAAAAAATAATTTTCAAGAAAGTTTCCACAGCCTGCAACACGATATCAAAGTACAACCTCCCTTATATTGACTCCCTAGCCAATTTTCCTACGAGTGAGATCATTACCCTAACTCAGGGCACCTGCATGTTTTTGGGAACTTCTTCACCAAATAGTCATACGCTCAAGAACATTAAAAGTCAGTAACATTTTTTTATTGGCAGACCATTTTTTTAGATTGCTTTAAAATATAAAGGCTTATGGAAAATAATTTAACAAATCAATTATAATTTTATTAGTGACTGGCTTAAGAACCTATCTTAACTAGATATTACATTTTGTTTAACATACTACAGAAAATTTTTTTCTTTTCTTTTTTTTTTTGATAATTTTCTTCTTCAAGCAATCTTGAAGACCATTCAAGTGAAAATATCGGGAGCTAAATTTCAAAAATTCAGTTCCTAATCTCATATGTAAGAGAAACTTATTGGAGGAAATCAACAATTCATAAATTATGTCTGTTTCTATTCATAAATGTTTTAAAAATCTGTTTAAAATTAAAAACTGTATAATTTATAAGTATACTTGAATTCATAAGGTTTTGTAACACAGCAAGAAGTTAAGCTCCATCAAATATTCCCATGAGGTTAATACTTCTGGCAAAGACAAAATTTGTAAAAACAAAATACAATGAGCTCTAAAAGCAGAAGTATGTTTAAAAGCACATTTACTGATTCATTTTGTTGACACTAATAACCTGTGTGTACACAAAAATTTTATCAACTGCCATTAGATGGTATAAAGAATATGGTAAGTGTTCAAAAAGCAAATAAAGTTTAAAAAACATAATTACTGTGACATTCTTTAGGCTGATCTCACCCAGGAAGAAACATGAAGATGAAATACGCGATTTTCATAGGAATAAATACTTGCAAGTGGAGGGGGGAACGATATGAGTATTTCCTAATGCAATATCCAACAAACCAAAAGAAAACCGAAATATTTCATTACCTCCTGCTTACCAGGTGGCAGAACAAATAATGCTGCTTCCCTATCCAGCTAACTATGTACTCACATGTTGATTTCACTTACTAATGTAAATTGATCATAGACTTGCATCAGGTCCTCCATCTTGTACTGTTCTAGCACCACAAAATTTTCCAGGTTTCTGCTTGTTTTTCGTGCACAATCTTGGCAATGCACTATGTAGGTCTTTCGAGAAATGCTCTCATTAGTAACAAAAAGCAGATCAAAAACCTCCACCTATTTTATACAAGAGAAAAACCATTCAATAGTGACAGTGGTATTTACTTATTGTATTGCTTTAATATAATTATAGAATTCTACTTTACATGGAATTGTGGACAGTTATTTCTAGTTAAGATGGGCACCAAGAGAAACTTAGCTGTGTTAAGATTCTTTAATGGACCAGGTTTATTCTGAACTAAACCCAAAGACATGAGTGGTAATGCATATTCAGGGCAGTGACCTAAGGGAATGGCATATTCATCACAACCACCATCAAAAGCCTAATTTAAAAGTTGGATAAAGGTCAGTCTGTTTTGTTTTAAGTCCAAAACATTTGTATACAATCACATAAGAGTAGTCATCACTTTCTTTTTACTTCTCATAACAGAGCACTGTGTATAGATATTTGTCTTCCTCCACAGACTGAGCTCCTCAAAGATAAGACAATGTTTACTCACCTCTGCACCTCCAGGGCATATCATAATGCTTACTGTTTAGCCAAATCTCAAAACACTTGCTGAATGAATATAATCTGATTTTACAGATGAGGAAACTGACAGGTAAATGACAGTAAGTACATAGCTAGTAAGCCTCATGTTAAGGAGTATGAGTACAAACAAAAAGTGAACTCATGAGTATAGTATGATTTTAGAAATAACACCTGTATCTTATACAGAAAGAATGGTGAGTTGCTAAGGTTCAGGCAGGATAAGGAATAACACCGCAGGATAGGAGTCACTGTGAAATACTGGAAAGCTTATACATTCATCTTCCTGAGCTATAACACACCTAATTAGAATCTGTCTAAGCTCCTAATGACTTACTTTGGCCAGGTGATACAACATTAAAATAGCAGATGGATTATTTAAAATAAAAGCCAACGACAGAATTAGAGAACTTCAAGATTTGGAATGGTTCATTAATATCTCTGGCATATCCTTGAGTTTATTCAATGACAGGAAACTCTCATGACTTCATGTCTTCTTTGAAAAGTTATGTCAATCAAAACCCCAGAGTTCACCATGTCTTCCATTATCACCAATGGGCAACGACATGACTTGTGATTTGAGCTGGAAAATTTGTGAGCATCCTTCAACCTGTCCCTCACTTCTGCCACTTAAGAAGCTGTCTTGGGGATTTTATCTATGAAATAATTTTGAATTCTGGTCTAGGCCTTAAGATAACAATTCTTAAGACCTCTGCAACAGCTTCCTACCTCCATCTTTTCAAATCACTTCTCTCTTTGAAACACATATCAAAGTTGATTACCTCTCAAAATCTTTTGATGGCTTCAATGGCCTCAGAATAAATAGCAAATTCCTTTCAGGCATTCAAGATCCTCTGTAAGCTTCCTATTACCTAGACTTATTAAGTATAATCAGTATAGTCTGTGTTCCAGTCACACTGGACTACTTATCCGTTTATGAATAAGCCATTCCATTTCCCATATTGTTATTATAGCTCATAATAACATTCACTCTACCTTCAATTCTCATCATTTTTTAGCCCTCTGAAGTCACGGTCAGCCTTAAGTATGGACTCAAATGTTAATACTTTTGTGAACTCTTATGCCAATAATAGATACAAAAATTTGGTCATTTTTTACCCTCAGTGTTATCATTAACAGTAAGACCAATTTTGCATTTACAAGTCTCATGTACATTATAATTAGTAGTTTATAATTTGTGTTCTTGG
The DNA here is from genome assembly GCA_004027735.1 of Carollia perspicillata. Classification (NCBI taxonomy): domain Eukaryota; kingdom Metazoa; phylum Chordata; class Mammalia; order Chiroptera; family Phyllostomidae; genus Carollia; species Carollia perspicillata. The sequence continues at coordinate 139,115 of PVKM010000086.1, read as the reverse complement.
AGTAGAAAGGAAGCTCCTTCAGGTACCATATCTTCATTATTTCTGCATCTCTGCAAGCATTGGCTTCGAAAGAAGACTGACCAATGTATTGTGAATTGCATCTGACAGGATTGAACCTTGATCTGCCTGGAGCTATAATGAACTACGGGGTCCAGCACAAATAATGCCTATTTTATTACAAGATCATAAGCATGTAATTCTGTAACATAACACTATCATACACAAGCACACCATACAACATTTTAGGTGAAATGTTCAACTTAAAACTATAAATTATTACATACATATTATTACCCTACCAACTACACTTAAGCAGGCAGTACTTCTGCCAGACCCTGTACATCCAGTTTATTGGCATGTCTGCTTCTGGACTGTTCTCAGTTTAAAATCTCAAGACTAAAGTTCTTGATGATTATCATCTGTTAAATATCTAACGGATGAATGACTCTGTAGTAGCTACTTTTAGGGTCAACTCATATTTAATAAAATAATCTATCACCAGATTAAATTTTAATAGAATAGCTGAGTAAAAGAAAATAAGATTAAACCTGTCAATTTCAGTAAAATGCATTACATGAAATTATAAATACATTTTTAAAAATAACTAAAGAGAAATCGGAGCGGTAAGGGGCTTTATAAAGTAAAGGTGGCTAAGAACAGTCATTTACCTCACAAATGCTACAATAATGTGCCGGTTCTTCTTTTGTCCGCCCATGCCATATAATCTCTTTTCCTGCAGCAATGAGAGCTTCCTTCAATGTCTGACATTGCTTCAGAGTTCTTAGAAGACAATACCTATCATGGGGAAAAAATTATTTGTGACCAGCAACTGAATATTGAATATTCTTTAGCACAAAAGATATACTATTAGAAATAATGCCACGAGACTCTGTTCCAATACCTGACTTTATTTTTCTTTTGTTAGTTTCTCAGACATTCTCAGATTAAAAAAAAATAAGGTTTATGTTCAGCAGGTTTGATGGTAACATTAAATCATTTAAAGTTGAGAATAATTTGCATCTGAACATAAAAATATAATGATCTTAATATATAAAACCTGATTCCTTGCTTAAATATAAGCTGTTAATTTTGGCTCTTATTTGGGCAAGTCAGTTAACCTCTTTGGGAGTCAATATTCTCATCCTTGCAATAAAGGGTCTGAATTCCAGATCTGAACTGTTGTGATTCTAGCAAGGCAGGAAGGCACATTATTTCTATCAATACTACCCAGATAATCATAAACAGCATCATCTGTATAGTTGCTTTGGAAATTTTTTTTGAATCTACACACAGAAAACCAAATTGGTTTCACTCTTGCATTAATGAAGAAAAAAGACATTTAAATCCTCTATTTTAACTTGAAAATAATATAGTGAAATCTTTTATTCATATTAACACAATTGAACTTTTCTTATAATTTGTACCTTTTCTAAACATATACTTATGATGCTAATGACACAGTGAATCCTCAACAATTTGTGCTGATTTTCCTACAGGTTTGTGCTCATTACTTGGAATTGTCTGCTAAATTCTCTTACTCTCCTCTGAATCTTAGTGGTTCAGGTTCTCCACTTCTAGAGGCTGGACTAAATGATCTCTGAGGCACTTTTGCCTCTAAAATCTGGAGACAATGAAATACCCCAAAGAAAAGGAAATGGGCTTAGCAACTGAGTACTGTTTGAAAGCAAAGGTCTTATCTATTTTATTCATGCTGTTTACTCCGCCTATGACAGTGCCTGGCATATAGTAGGTGCTCAATAAACATCTGATTACTGAAAAACTAAAATTTAGAGTATGATAATAGCATATTTAATTTCTCTTAATTTATATTTCCTTGTCATTTTATGAGACTAAGTTAAAGTTATCATCACTTTATCAGAGCCCATATAAATTAAGCCAGGATAAAAGATTACTAAAAATATATGTAAAACTTGTTAATTTATTTAACAAACATAAAACAATATCAACTTCACAGTTGTAAGGCAAATCTATTAAGTATTATATTAAAATAATGTCTCACTTTGTTCAACAATTCTTGTGCATTTAACTTATTTAGAAAAAAAAAAAGAACTTTAGATTATGGTTGCAAATTCAAGCTAGGACAGCTCTCTTCTCTGTCTGTGTATGTGTGCACATACTTTGGTATGTGTTTGTGAAAGTGTGCCAGGGAGGTAGCAAGTAAAAACTTAGATCATTATAAAAAGAGAGAGAATATAATTTAGACTATGCTGCTAGCTCTTGAACAGTACACCACTCTTTCCCTGTGACCCATACAATTCACCTCTGAAGGCACTGATCTCACTGAACAAGGTAGCCAATTAGGGCTTCAAAATAAGGTCTCTTTCACAGGAAAATAATGCCTAAAACTCTGTAAGATACCCCTTGAAGAATGGCAGACTCCACTATGCTCTTATGCGGGAACAAACAAAAGAAATAAAATAAAAATAAAGAATAAAGAATAAGGGACAAGAAGCATGGTATTAAGTACTTAACACATATTATGACACTTAGGCCTCTTAACAACCCTCTGCAGAAGGCACTATTATCTTGATCTTGCAAATGTGGAGACTAGTGCTCAGAAACAAAATTTATCTTACATTATAAGGTTATCACAATGACTCTCACACATCTTCTTACCCTCTCCCTCTCTTCTCTTTTGAAGATGAGATAAACTTATTGCAGTTCTTTTCCCCCAAACACAAAGCCTTGCTTCTGTGGAGTATTATTATCCCACTCTTTACTTAGCAAATTACCTTTCAACTGCAATGCTACTGATTAGATTGGCAGTTAAACAGAACTTTATAATTTATGGTTAGTCTGCTAGTTTCATCTAGAAAAAGGCAATATATTACTTCCTTGCAAAGAGTAAAGGGTTAGAGATAGGGCTGCTAGTAATACAAAGCCATGAATATTCTGTGTCTAGAATCACAGCTCCAGAATTTTTATTGTGATATTAGAACCCTAGAAAACAGACAGCTCTATTAATCTGATCTGACAATGAATAACCAAATTATAGTTTCCTCCTTGCCCTTAACATTGAAATGTTCCTTCCCATTTTCAAAATGTAGCTATTGGAATAGGAGGAGACGAGAGGGAGACAAGAGGGAAGGGAGGGGGACGGGGGAGGGGGAGGGAGAGAGAGAGAGAGAGAGAGAGAGAGAGAGAGAGAGAGAGAGAGAGATGTGCTTTTCTGAAGTCCACAGCAATTAGCAGGTCCTAAAGAAAGAATGATTCCACTGAAGGGTAGGGAAATCTCAGGAAATACAGAGATTTAGAAGGATCCTAGGAAGATAAGATATAATATTCAAGACTTAACAGTAATATCTTTTGCTTTGATTAACCCTAGACTTTGATTTTACATAAAGATGTTTGAGTGCACTGAAGAGCTAAAATATAAGAAAAAAATCAAGGTTGTCATTTCCTTTATCATTTTTACCTTACAGCAATTGAGAATTCAATTTGTTAAAAATAACATTAAATCACTAGCAAAAACTGTAAAAATATAGAAGATATGCTGTTTTTAATAAATGCATTTTAGAAATAGGGTCAGGAATAATTTCAGGAGATTAGAGAAGCAGGGAAAATTCTTTGACTTTTAAGGATCAATGTGGTTTCAGGATCTAACCCCTGTTTTTAGCTATTTGGATGAAAGACTACCGTAGAATGTCAGAATATTAACGACAATTCTGGCTTGGAAGAAAACCAAGAAAAGGCTGACTGAGGGCTTGGTGTATTTGAGGTTACAGAGTAGACTCTAAGTCCACTCAAAAAACAATCTGCAAATAGAAATGAAAATACACTTAAAATATCAGAATAAGAAAACTGAAGAGGATAATATGAGGACAAATGATCATACACAATATATTCATAAATTAGGCAAAACATAAATAGACATAGTATACCAAGGATGCAAAGGAGGGAGAGCTCCTCTTCAAGCAAGGGGAGGTGGAAATCACTGAAGTACATAAAGAAGTTGTCCATTTAGATATAAACAGGAAAGAATGGTAGGAGGGAGGCACTTTCCAGGCAGAAGAAATGCCAAGAGCAAAGATTACTTAGGGAACAAATGACTGTTCTTACAAGATTTTAATCTTGGGATGAGGTTTATGGGGCAGGAAAATAAACAAACGAAGCCATAAGTGATGTAATATTATATCAAAGTTAAGACAACACTGGGGATTATTCTGACATTCTGAAAACAACCTGACTACAAACTAAGTTCCCAAATACCAGTATAGAGGCAGATGAGGAATGGGTTAACTTGATATGGCACTTTTAAAGTCATCATGGTAACAATCTCAGCTACTAAGAGATAGATGGTGTATAAATGCAAGTATACCAAGAGGCGCTTTGCCTTGTACAATCCATCTTACTGAAAGAGCCATGCAGGGAAAGCCAGCCAACACCTGAGCCCTCATTAACATACTTGCCACCTGTCACTCCAGGGTTGCATTCCCCTTTGGACAACAGTGAGGGTTTAAATGTCAGTAAGACATCTAATAGTTTCATTTAAACTAACCACATGGCGGAAAATCAAGGTCTCAGTCAATGATAAAATGCGTATCTTAGCTTTAAACTCTCGGGTAGAAAAAACAAGCATTAAAGAAAAATATATGTTAACCATAAGAAAGTACAGTTTTACAACTTTTAGATTTTGTTTGCTCAATGTTATGACAAAACATTGTATATGTAACCCAACAGTGTATTAGAAGATCCCCTTGGGCAACAGCGCTAGGATCTATGCTAATTATGGACTGGTCTTCATAACTATACCCTTTTGTTCAATTATTAGGCCAAATGGCTTTGACTAGAGTTGTAGAATACCTCATTTATCCATTTAAAAATGGGAATGGGAAAATGGAATGAATACTTGAACAGTTTGTTTTAATTCCTATTCAACTCTTCTGTGTTTGTGATAAAAGGTGTACTATGTAGGTAAGATAATAATCTATAATGTGTGAAAGAAAAGGGAAAACAGAAATATTGTTAGTTCTGAAAGAAATCTAACCTTTCTTTCTCTATTCTTAGAGATTCCCTAAGTTTCCTGATCACAGGATTCATCTATGCCACCATGAAAGAGATTCCAGAGTTCTTTTCATTGAGCTTTATATCTTGTTAGAAACAGAGCCTAGAAATCTATTTTAATAAGTGTCTGAGGTGATTATTACGACCAGGCAAGTAAAAACCAGTGCAAACCTCTTGTTTCATAAATGGTGAAGTTGGAAAACACATCAAAAATTTGTAAAATTTCCAATACACTAGTATAACAACTTCACAAATCACCATGTTTTTATTTTTTTAAAGATTTTATTTATTTACTTTTAGAGAGAAGGGAAGGGAAGGAGAAAGACAGGGAGAGGCATCAATGTGTGTGTGGGGCCACTCGTGTCCCCCCACAGGGGACCTGGCCCACAACCCAGGCATGGGCCACAGCTGGGAATCCAACCAGCAACACTCTGGTTCACAGGCCGGCACTCAATCCACTGAGCCACACCAGCCAGGGCACTATGTTTTTATAATTAGAGCCTCAAAAAACCACAGAGGGAAAGCTTCAGGGTAGGTAAGAGCACAGATTATAGAGCTAGATTGCATGGATTCAAATACTAGTTCCACACATGCTTACTGTGCCTTGGTTTACTCAACTATAAAAAGGGGGCACCTAACTTAAAGTGCTATTATGAGGACTACATGCCATATAAATGATTAGATTAGTGCCTGGCAGTGATCGACATCTTAACTTCACAGATAAAATCCATAAATTGCGTTAAAGTAATTATATAATTACTAAATTGAAGTTATTTAATTTGAAAAAAATTGTACAATGAGTGCCAACTGAAAGTGCAATAGTTACACCAAAAAGAACATAAAATGAATTATTTAAAAGGAGTTGAGTTTAGATTCCATTAAGTCAGAGTTTCTCATCGTCAACACTACTGCTATTTTGTACTGGATAATTCTTTGTTGTGTGTGTGTGTGCCGGGGTTGGGGGTATTGTCCTGTACACTATAAGACTTTTAGCAGTATCCCTAGCTTCTATGCACAAAGTATTAGTAGCACCCCTGCCACTCTAATCATGATACTGCCATATGGCCATATGGCCACAAGAGCAAGGGAAAACAAAATTGCCCACAGTTGGGAACCACCATACTAGATCCATGAATGTTAACTTTCTTAAAAAAAAAAAAACAGGTGATTGAGGTTTCCATAATTAATATTAATAATAACAACAGTTTATTCAGAGAGCTACATACTTGTTAAAGTTATATTAGAAATATAAAATTATCATACTCATTTTTCAGAAAGACAAACAAGAGTAATAGGTTTAGTAATTTGCCCTTGGTCCCCCAGCCAGTAAAAATAAAGAATCTAAGATATGAAGGTAAGCTGGACTACAAACAACTATACAATGCTGCCATGCCTGTAATATTTCACTGGGATGTTAAACAGCAGAGATTCTAACACTTAAAAAAATTAAAAAGGAAAGGCAAACAATGAATACATAGTGATTACACATATACAAAAGGCACAAAAAGGTACATAAAGTGTCAATATTGTAAATATAAGATGATACTTTTAAAAACTAAAATAAAAAGAATGCTTTATAAAATGGTCAAAAGAATGACAAAATGATACAAGAAATTAAGTTTGTGATTTCACTTATATGTGGAATCTAAAGAACAATACAAAACAAAACAGAAACAGACTCACAGACACAGAGAACGAACGAACAAATGCCTGCCAGAGGGGAGGGCATTTGTGGCAGTCTTATCTGATGACTCCTGCTGAGGTTACGTAGATATTAACTAAGTCTTTCAACCATTTTTACAGTTTAAAAAAAATTTCAAAATAAAAAGTTGGGGGGAAGGGTAAACAACTTTTGTGGGCATGTAGCAATGCATAATATGCAAATTTTATATATTTTAAAGGAGAATAAGTTATATCAACATAGAAAAACTATCACAGTTCAATGAGTTAAAGAAAGAGATCAGCAGCCTTATGTTTATAAGTCTTCCTTAATTCATTTGTGTGTGTGAGACTGCTCTACTTTAAAATCAGCTAATGATCCAGAAAACTCAACTACTAACAGGTAGGCCTTAAACCTGAGGGACATTTAAAAGTTTTATCTAAAGAAATAGAAATTAAGTTTGCTTGCAATACATGGGGGATGTGTAAAAAAAATTTTTCATTTAAACAGTTAAAGGAAATCAAAAAAGAAATTATGTCTTGAGCTTCCGCTAAAATTTTCCTAAGGAGTTAGGCTGTGAACTTTTTAAGTCAAGTTCACTGCATTATGAAATGAAAGAAGTAATCAAAATAATGAATATTCTCTTGAATTATGGTAATGTAGGAGGTATCTGGAAGAATGTGGAATATAAAGACTAGTGTATTTTAGTAAAATACTTAGGATGTAAAAATTGAAGGAGATTTACTCAATGACTTAAAGGATGCTATGAAATTGCAGGGCTCTAGAAGACCCAATTTAATTTTGAAAATGCAAAGAAAAAAAAAAAAAAGAATGATGTTGACTGGTTTAACCACAAGTAATTCATTCTCAAAATAAGGAGGGATAGTAGGTGACAATAGGAGATAACATCATTTCCCATTATTAAATCACTTAGTATAACTATTGGTTCATAATCTACTACAAATTTATAAATTTTTCATAAACTCATTTGATGTTGAAACTTGACCTGAGGCTTTTTATACTTTTCGCCTAGCTCATCAGAGTGACTATATGTTTTACTGCAGAAATATTAATGTGTTTTATTCTAGGATACTGCCACAGACCCTGTTGGGAAGGTAAAATATATTGTAAATGTACTTTATTACCTTACTAAATCCTAAGATTTCTAACTATCAAAACACATTTGGCCTAAGGGGTTTAGGATAAGTAATTATGGAACTGCAGTACTTTTGTGAAACCTTTCCTGAATGTTCCCCCCTCTTTCAGAAATGCCTCCTTCTGTGCTTCTCACATTTTTAAAAATGGGATTTTATTTATTTATTTTTAGAGAGAGGGGAAGGGAGGGAGAAAGAGAGGGGGAAAGAGAGAGGAAAAATAACATCAGTTGGTTGTCTCTCACATACCCCTGAACCTAGGATCAAACCCACAACCCAGGCATGTGCCCTGACCAGGAATTGAACCAGTGACCTTTCTGTTGGTGGAACAATGCCCAGCCCACTAAGCCATTTAGTCACGGCTCTGTGCATTTTTTTAAAACAAATTTTTCCATCATTATAGCAAAGATATTTTAATGTTTTGACTATTTCCCATTTAAGTGCTAGAGAGGTGATCAAATATTTCTATCACACAGCACAATATCTGAGCATCGGCTCAACTCGCAGTAAGTATTAAAGAAATATGAAAGAATGAAAAGAATTGGGTAGAGCTCACTAAGTCAGCTGAGTGGATGAGAAGGCAGAAGGCAAATTTTGCTTATATTCTTTTTGATTGGGCAGACTTACACTTAATGTGAAAACCTAAACATCATACATTGTACAGTCACAGTATTTATGACTTAAAAACAGTAACTTACAGGGAAGAAGTTAAGAGAACTGTATTTGTATATCTTCTCCATTCCACTTCTTGTATCTCACTGATATATATTTGTAAATATATTTTTAAATAGCCTATACAACTCATATGCTTAATGTATACTGAATGTATGCTTTACTAAAAAATAATTGAAAGGAGAAAAAAGAGGTGTAAAAGTTGCAGTCCATATTAAAGATGTTTTAAAATAGGAAAGTGGTGATAAAAATAAATAGAAAATTCAAGCACATGTCTCCAGGCGACAGTGGGAGAAATGGCTGACAAGGTAAATGGGGGCCAGATTTGAGGTATAAATGAGGACTCCGAAGAAAAGTTTGTATTTCTGCCTTAATATGCTTAAAATAGTTGGTCAATGGTAACCTCAAGCAAGAAGTGACAGGGACATATGAAAGGTAGAAAGCCACATTTCTAGGGATGGTAGAATGAACAGGGGATTAAGAAAATGACTCAAAGCACAGGGAAGAAATGATAAGACAGAATATAATTTCTTAAGAATTGGTAGTCTAGATCCATTGGCTGAAGCATCATCCCATAACCCAGAAGGCCATGGGGTTTGATTCCATGTTAGGCAGGTGACTAGGTTGCAGGTTCGGTCCCCTGGTCCGGGCATATACCAGAGGCAACTGATCTACTATGTTTCTCTCCTTCTCCCTCTATAAAATCAGTAAGCATGTCCTTGGGTAAGGATTTTTTAAAAGAGAGAGAATTGGTACTGCTCACAGAAGCCAGAACAAATCAATACCTTTGTTGGCAGGATACTAGATTTTTTAAAGAAGATTTTATTTATTTACTTTTAGACAGAGGGGAAGGGAGAGAGAAAGAAAGGGAGAGAAATATTAAGGTGTGGTTGCCTCTGGCAAGTCCCCTACTGGGGACCTGGTCAGCAATCCAGGCATGTGCCCTACACTGGGAATTGAACTGATGACCCTTTCTTTGGTTCACAGGCCGGCTGGCACTCAATACACTGAGTCATACCATCCAGGGCAGCAGGATACTAGATTTGAGGACCAAAGAAATGATATGGGCACAGTTTTACAGTAAAAAACTGAGCATGTGAAAGAAAGACCTCCTATTTTTGTAACAGTATATTCTCCATGCTCTCTTCTGACCTTTATCTAATTCAACTATTTGCTTTTTGTAAATACTCAATAGATGTATTTACCAAGTTGTGTCCCCAGAATCCTCTTCTTCCTTTCAAGGCAATCATAAATCACTAGATAGAAGACCTCCTGGCCAGTCAGCTCTGACTTTGATTGCTGTCTAAGAGTTCTGTATTTTCTACAGCCTCTGTTTAACAGCTCTTTCCAATTATTTTACTGGCTCTTCAATCTTGCCCTTGCCCCAAAATAAAATCCTGTGGCATAGATACATACAAGTGGGTTTTACATAAGGCAGATATGGGCTTAAATCCTGGTTCTAACTAAGTGGGTAACCTTGGGATGCTAAGGTAAAAATGAGATAGTTTGGGGAGCACTTCGCTTATTCCTTGGCTAAATTTCAAGCTTGATTTATTAACAGGTACTAAACCATGTAGAGCTCAGACCTGAAAACCCAAAGTATCTTTGACTCACTCTTTTCTCTTATCATCCAGAAGCTTATTTTATTTATTTAACTACTAGAAAGTAGATCTTTATGAAACCCAAATTAGATCATACTAGTTAAAAACCCATAAAAACTTTCTCATTCTACCTCCACATCTTCACCCTTCACACAACATATCTGCCTCCCAAAATACACAGATTTCTCTGGCTCTCTGGGCCCAGAAAGAATCCAGTGGATCAGTTGTTTTATTTCTTTCAGTATATTTATTTACATGTACAAACTTTTACTTCAAGACAGGATCTACACTAGATATACACATCTCTCTCTCTCTCTCTCTCTCTCTCTCTCTCTCTCTCTCTCTCTCTCTCTCTCACACACACACACACACACACCCCCCCCATTCTCAATGCTTAGCCCAGAGCCTTGGATACAGCTGGCAAGTAATTAAGTGAAAAAAGTACAAATGAAAGGAAGTATAAATAAAAGAGAGTATTGTTAACTGATGAAAAGTACATTTTTAGCAATAGCTGAATGACTTTTAAAAAGGAAGTGTGTATAAAGCAAACCTAGGGGTCTGAATTTATGATTAACATTTTCAATCACTATGATAACAAAAAGACTTTGCCAATCACATCTCATGATGATGCCAAGATGGGTGCAGAACTGTCAGTATAAGGAATAAAATCAAGACTTAAGTGATTAGACATTCTGTAATAGAGGGTAAAAACGGAGTAAGATAAATATGTAAGTGCATTTAAGTTAAAAAAAAAAATGTAAGGAAGGTATGAGGAACAACAGTATCACCAGTGATTTTTGGTGAAAAAATATCCACATTAAGTGTATGCAATTTCAATTACAGACAACTTTATAAGATGATAAAAGTGTCAACACTCAACATTTCAAATATTAAGAGGGACAATGATAACTTAAAAGGATGTATGGAAAAGGTGACAGAGGTAAGTAATGTTTAAAATCAGTGAAGACCAGGTAAGAAGAACAGACTATGACAATGAACTTGCCTTTCTCTCTCTTTCCCCACCACCCAATCTGTGAGCAAGTCTTATGAACTTCATCTACACCACAGTCTGCAGTTTGATCTCTCTCTCCACTCTCATGGGTAAATACCTGTCTGGGTTTGTCTGTCCTGTTAAAATTGCCTCCTAACTGTTCCCTCTTGTAACCTCTTCTCTGAACTTACTGCCAAATGCCAACCCTCTTTCTTTCTCTCATCCTGCTATCAGCACACTGGCCTTTTTGTCCTATAAACATGCCAGAGTTGTCCCCAATTCAGCATTCATTTGTTCCCTGTGCCTGAAACATTCTACTCCTAGATCTCTGCATATTTGACTCCATCTCATTATCAAGGTCTAAGCACAAAACTCATCTTCTCAAGTACCTTCCCCAACCACTTTTTAAAAAAGCAGCACTCTCACCACACCCCCAACCCAAATATTGTCTATTTTATCTTATTCATATTACTTATCAGTAATTTAATTATCTATCTGAAGATCTCTGATTGTTGCACTAAGAAATTAAGTCCTCTGAGGGAAGGAATTTTAACTTCCACTCCAGTATATCTATCATCAGTGCCTAGAACAGTGTTTGGCATAGAGTTTCTTCTCAAACACCTGCTGAATGGGATTCGTTCTACATGAATGCCAAATATACTTAGGGTATTGGGACCAAATGCCAAGTAGATTTTGGGCCAATTTGCAAAGAATCTTCAAGAATTACAGTGAAGTAATGAAAAGGTTCAAGATGTTGCTGGATGACCACAAGTTATGAATACTATAGAAGGGATTACTGCATTAAATAGGACCTTAATAACCTTCAAATTACCTTTAAAATCCTTTACAATTATAAAACCCTAATCTATCTGAAATGAAATGAGTTATTTCCATTCTATATAGCTGTTGAATAAATGGTTTCTATATTGTACCATCACTACCTTCTGGTGATCTGAATTAACCTCTAGTTTATGTCTGTCTCCAACTTAACTAAACATCTTTAGTGACTTCAGACAATTTTTTCCATGTAAGAAACCCTGAATTTACTATTCATAACCACATACTATTCTGAGATATAACAGTCTGTCCCCCCAATACCCCACCACCACTTACATGCATAGAGCATTATACTTTTTCAAGACTTTGCTATGATTTAGTTTTCGTTACTTTTTGTCACCGCCTACCACTTCTGCCCAGGACTAGAAAAAACAGTGCAACTGATAAAGGACTGTATGATAAGATAATCCATAGGCATATTACCTTAGCCACACAATTTTTGTTTGAATAAAATTTTAGACTTAGGCTTGATATCATGTTAATAAGTGATGATTACTTTGAAAAGGCAGTATTTTAAAAGCAACATGGTCTGACCAAATTAATATAGCTGCAGGAAAAATACTTAATGTAGTAAGTATTATTTTAACAAAGACATATTTATTTTATCAGTGAGTATAAAGCAGTGTATTCCAAAATGAATTGTCTGAGGAGATTAAGTCTTCAAAAAATAATGGTCAAACAAATGGGTGGGAGAAATACAATACATTATAACCCTACTCCCCATTCATAAAACATACCAACACTTAGTCTTTAAAACTTTTCATAAAAAAAGAAAAAAAAAAAAGAATGGAACTTCACCTAATCCATCATTTCCCATATTTCTTTGACCAGAATTCCCTACCTTTTAGGGGCACAGGTAGTAATAGTAGAAAACACAACTTAGGGAAACATTGCTCTCTCTCTCTATATATATCACTATATTTGAAAATGTTACTTGTAAACAGATTTACAAAATAGCTAGGATAGAAACTTACAATGATTTAGGTTACTAAGACATAAGTATTCCAGTAACTTGTATTACATGTTTAAAGCAGCTAAAAAGGGGGACAATTAAAAGGCAGATGATTTAATTTAAAACATTAAAATAATTAACACTTTATTCAAATCTCTATATTAAATGATAACTTCTTTGCACCAGCAAGTATTTTGTGATGTCATTTCCTATCCCAGTATTAAGGGCTATCTTTCAATATTAAAACTGAAGTTCTTCTAGGAATCAGGTGGTTCAGAAGGTAGTGAGGAAGCACAGGTTTGTGAATCTACTGGTTTAAAAGTCATTTGTATGCCTTTGATCCTCTTTACACCACAGTGTACTGACTATTTGGAAGGGAAAAATACTTCTCACATGTGGATTCTTGTATTATACTTTTCCAGATTTCTGGACCATTTGATGTCAACATATTTCTACTGGGGTGAGGGGGAGAGTATTGAATAGTTAACACTCCCCCAAAAGAGAGGGACTACAGCAGTTTTAGAAAGCACTTACTTAATCATTTCAAAAAGCTTTGGATCTGAGACCTTGATATTTCGTGCCATATTCCAGGAAAGATGAACCATGGGTACTATTGACTTCACACTTTGCAATTTGTTCCATTCGTACCGTTCCACTGCCAACTTATACTGGCAGGCTAGGAAAAAAAAAAAAGTTATAAAGCACCAAAGTACCAAAATATATGAAGATAACCATTATCACCTTCTTGGGTGACATCATCAACACCAATTCTGAAAATCTCAAAACATTACAAAAATAATTTTATGGATTTTCTGATAATTATAGTAATAATAATAGCGATCATGTAAAGAGTGCTTATTATAACTATGTGCCAGGCATTGCTGAGCTATTTTAATATATTATTTCATTTAATCTTTAGCATCACCTTTTTAATTTTATTATCCTCATTATACAGATGAAAAAATTGAGGTCCAGAGAGGTTATATAGCTTGCCCAAGTTGCAAGAGCCAGGTTCTGGTCCTAATCCAGGTCTTTCTGGCTCCAAAGGCCATGTTCTGAATCTCAACTACCTACTGCCTGAAGGCAGGCATTATCCAAATGGAATTTGACTTATAGGACTATTCATTTGATGCCAGACAAAAAGAATGAGTAACTATTCTACTCTGCTTTCTCCCATAAAGGGTTTCTTTTATAAGACAAACAAAGCACTCTAATCATCTTATGGAGGAAAGCCACCCACTGACCACAAATACCCATTCTGGACTATTGTATGAGAAATAATAAACGTCTATTGTTTTTTAATATTTTTTTTTCCTTGTATATAAAGACATAAATTTGTTATTTGCTGAGAATTATAGTCTTGAATTTCTGTTTAACTTGAATTTAATTTCTTGTACAAAATTAAAATTTTATACAAGGAGACTCTTCTTCCAATTTTTAGTGGAGTATATTCCAAGAGGAAAAAAAAGACCTATCAATTACAGTCCCTTATAAATTAAACTTTTTTAGCATATTCTTTAAAATACCTGTAAGTGGACCAACATTCCAAGCAATGTTGTTGCACCAGCCAATAGCCTGAATCCAATGAACAGTGCCTGCATTTATCCAGACCAAATCTCCAGGTCGTTGAATAAACCTATACACTGGAACATTTGCTTCATAAAGATCTTCAAGGTTGGGCCACCAAGAACCCATGAGGAAATTCAAATTATTTCTGAAATAAGAAAAAATAATGCAAATGGATCAAGTATTTTAATAAGCTCCTTACGAGACTGGAGGACAATGTCAAAAGTTTTAAAAATATGTTCACTCATTGCATTGAAACTTAATTGCTTGTATAGTAAGAACTGCCATAAATAAAGTGAGTAAAGTTAATTACAGTCAAGTTCTAGATGACTTAACCAAACATCAGTACTACTACCTTAAGATGATTTTTTAAAGATCCAAATGATATCCAAAACTACTTTTAAGCAACACTTATATATACATCAACTTTCCATTTCACTTTACTAAAAGCTATTTCAACCGGACCCTTCTCTCTGGAGTACTGAGTACTAAAAGGTAATGGAAGGTGGAGCAGACATCAAGTCATTTAAATTCACAAACAGAAATACTATGGCCAATATTAAGTACTAGGAACTTCTATTTCTGAGGTAAAGTAGAAAACAGAGATTGTCTCTACTGAATCTTAAGCAGGAAAGAAAGACAGGATGTCAGTCTCTGTACAGTTTTCAGGACTGGCTATGAAAAAGGAACAATCACACACATGCACAAATAACCATATCACTGCCACCAACAGCAATTACTTTGGAAACATTCTAAAGATCACATCATTAGGCTTTTATTTTAGAATCTAGCTTCTTGTTATTCTACTTCACCCTTTTATAAACTATATAACAACTCTTAAATTTTTTTTAAATTTTTTAAAATTCAATTTATACTTTAGATTTCACATTTTGGGAAATGAAAAACTTCCAGAATGGAAAGCTCCTTTGCTTAAGATCTAAAAACTAGTCTTCACGTTATTTACGTGTCTTGTGCTAAAGGATATGATAAAGTGTATCTTTAAATTATTTTCATTGGTTTAAATTTCATTTTTTCGTTCATATCAAGGGTTGGCAAATCCAGCCCACTGCCGAGTTTCGTAAATGAAAAATTTTATTAAACCACAGACATGACCCTTAATTTACATATGATATGACTGTTTACATACTACAATGACATAATTGTGACAGAGATTGTATGAACTACAAAGCCTAAAATATTTATTATTTGGACCTTTATGAAAAGCTTACCAATCTGTAATCTAGATGGAATTTTAGTCTTATTTTTTTCCTAAAAAAAACAAAAACAAAACAAACAAACAAAAAAACCCCCACAAAACAACAACAACAAAAAAAACAAACACAAAAGCAAAACACAAGGTTGCTCTTGAAAATCTAGAATAGACCTCCAACAATAGCCTAATTGCAAGGGGATAAGGATTGGCTTACTGTCTGTGATATGGCTAAGAAGATACACAGTCCAGAAAAATTTGCCTATAAAGCAAAATATGGCTACAAACACAGATCCTAGCCCTATGTCACCCTATGTTGCTGTCATATAGTTGGTGAAAACTTTCTATCCAAAAGCAAGCAAGACTACCAAATTATCAAGTTAAGTATTTTAAAAAAAGACGCCAAAAACAAAAACCAACCTCAAACCTACAAAACAGCAAACATCCTTTTTATCATTTACTCAAATGATTGGTTATTTCAAGATAGGTATTACTGAAAGTCATGAAACATACTACAGATATGGTCAATACTGGTCAGTACAAAACAATCATTAGGCGAAACAAAATTATACTGAACGCTAAGGTAGTAAGTGCTATTTCTGCAACTTAGTTAAATTTACCTAGCTCTTTATACTAACTTGACAATTTTTATTATCCCCAAGTTCAAGATTTTTAGACATTATCTGCCTATTCTAATTATCTTTGTTCCCAGATTACCTTTCCATTTAGATAGGAAAGTAAATTAAATCCTAAAAACAGTCAATCCCTACTCAAAAATACATGAATTGCTGTACTGTAGCTGCAACAATATATTACTATCTCAAAGTTTAAGAAATAAAAATCTTTCTGTAGCACAGTAGAGATTTCCTACATTACACTGTTCTTTCTCTGCTACTACCAGGTTGCTGGTCCATAAAATTAAATATGAATTAAAGTATATTATTTCATCAAAGCATTTGAAACCTTAAAATTCCATGTCTTTGCCTTTCTTACACTGAAAGAAACCTGTGTTTGAACAGCAAAGACAATAAAAGGTGATTACTTTTTGCTTATATACAAGACATTTGAGATTAATATGGTTTTGCAACTGTATTTACTCTTCTTACTAAATGTAGATATTCACAGAAAAGATTTTTTAACCCCTAATTAAAAAATCATAAGTATGTGGAATATGTATATAACTGGTTTGGTTTTCCAAATCTCACACACATAAATGTTTTTGGTGTTTTTCTCCCTTTATTTAATTGGAATGGGGGATTACTGAATATACTGAATATATTAATACTGAATAAAATTAGCCATAATAATTTCCTAATGTTATTACTAACTGAAAATATCAGATTCTTACACAATGGAGTACTTTAAAAAAAGAGAGAATGAGTTTCCTTTTAAATAAACATTTCAACTTAAACTAATAATGAAAATGCCCTGTCCAGGTAGCTCAGTTGGTTAGAGCATCACCGCTGATATACTAAGGTTACAAGTTCAATCCCTGGTCAGGGTACATACAAGAATAAAGCAATGAATGCATAAATAAGTGGAAAAATAAATAGGTGTCGGTATGTCTCTGTCTCAAAAAAATCAATACATAAAATTTTTTTCAAAATGAACACAATCTCAAGGTAACCTTTCACACAAGATAAACAAATAAATGAAGGCTATTTCTAGGATTCTAGGAAAGAAACACTTAACCAGGTGAGTTCTTTCAATTACAGAAAACAAAATCTGAAACAAATGATTAAATTTTATAATATTCCTTTATAGGAAAAGCTGCCAGACTAGGTAGTTTTAAAAAGAATTTATATCATAATGATATAGCAAAGAGTATCATGTTCAAGTCTGAGTTATTAACAATCTATGAGGGTGCTCAATTACAGAATTTCTTCCATTTCTAAAACCATTTATAGCAAAAACAATTTTTCTTGGAATACAGACCTTTCACATGAACAAGTACTTATATATCAACTGTTTAATGACCCTAATAAACAACTCATTTTTCTACCCTTTAAATTCAAGACTACTACAATTGCATGACATGGCTTCAAGGTGTCTTAAAGTAATCCCAATAACACAAAATGATAGGCTTACAATCAAATCATTTTAAATGGATTTTCTGCTGACTGGTAAGTGAAAACTGGTTACATGCATTAGGACATCCCATCCACCTTTAGTAAGTTGCCCTTTACAATATTGTTTTTAAATAACTATGTTTAAAGAAAATTTAGTTTAGAAACTTACTTTTCACAGAAATCATTCAGAACACCCCAGTAACCTTCAGGAACAACGAACCATTCACAGTCACCTGGACCAATATTTATGTTAACTGAACAGAAGTTGTTATTTTCTTGATGACCTAAAATATAAAAAGAAAAAAATGATCAGCATACTGTATTTTATAGAAAATGTATCTCTAGAAACAAAACCTTAGAAATGTTCAACAGAGAAACTCTAGTGGTATTCGGTTATCATCACAATATTTTTTCTGTGTGTCAAGTCTAGTTTTAGAGCTGAGTTTGATCAATTCCTAACTTTACACAGTAAAAAGAACCTCTATGGAAGGCAGTCTATAATAATGGTTAAAACTTAGGAGCTTGAGCCAGGCTCCCTGGCTTAGTCATTATGTGAATCTGGGCAAGTTGCTAACTCATTATGATTCAGTTTCCTTATATGTAAGATTACATAATAATGATTACAATAAATTGCTGTGTTGTTTTGTGGAATCATTGAAATAATGACTGCTTCAAACAGTGCCTAATACATGGTAAGTAATAAACATTAGCCATTATTGATAACATTACCACCTCTTTCTTGTGGACTTAACCCCCATTTCTCAGAAGTAGTATTAGGGCATCAGTGAAGAGACTAGAAGTCTGGTTTTCAAAATGTACTGCAGGAGTGGTATCAAGCAGGGAACTCTGGGGGCACTCTCCAGAAACAGAAACACACACAAACACACAATGTAGTAAAAACTGTCAGAAGCAATCTTACCAGAACTCTGAATGACAGTCAAAGTTTACAGCAATCAAGAGAATTCTTGACCAGAAAAAGGCAACTTGAACATGTTAGGAATTTTTCATAACATTTTAAGTCACCTTATTACCCATCCCCATCACTGGCATGGTAGTGGACTTAAAAACAGTAGTCTGTGTTCACAGTGTGAGTGTCCCTTGTTCTGGAGGGAGTAGAGTGGATCTTGTTCCCAAAGAATTATATTTTTCTACTTCGTCCTGACTGGAGTTTCCCCAAAAGACTGACACAAAGGGCTTCTCTTTGTTTCATGTACCTCAGAAGTCTATAAGAGCAAGTGTCTCAGTAGATAGTAGAGAAGGTTTGCCCCAACACTCAGAAACTAATACACAAGCTGATGCTATGGGGGGGGGGGGCAGAGCCCCAAACAACAACAAAATACCTCCTTGGGGCAAACAACAGAAATGCAAAGGCCTGAGAGGAAAAGCTGGGGAGTGAGATTTGAGGGGAATAAACTCTTTTTAAGTTCCTATGTATATTGGAGAATTTAGAAAGCCACATGTGTACCAGGGCAGGAAATAAGCTAAAAAACAAAAAAAACTAAGAATACAATAAACTTTAACCTCTTGTTGATCTTTAAACTCAGAACAAGCAAGGAGGCTAAAGCAGAGTTGTAAGCAGTGTGGCCAAGTACAGAAGGAGGGAATTTAAAACAGAATTCCCCCCCCCTTTTCTTTCTGTTCTTTCTTCCACTTTTCTTCCTTTCTTATTTTTAGGTATCAGGCATTTAAGGAAACCTCTGTCACGTTACTGGCTAACTGCTGAAATGACAGAAAAAAGACTTCAGTGCCCACACATGACAAGGAAGACACTTTGCAAAAATAGTATACAAAAGTCACTAAACAAATAGACAATTGTAGCCCACAATAAGCAACAACAACAAACTCTGGAGATGGACGAGAATCTGAATTCTGTAACTGCTACTTCATAATATTAAAAATGTCAAAACACTAGCAGAGCACTACACTGAAGGAACCAGAACTTCAGGGTCCACATCCAAGAGAGAATACAGCTATTAAAAATAAGTAAACAAAACAGTTTTCAACATAGAAATTATGAGACATGAAAAGAAACCAACAAGTATGTCACAGTCAGAAAAAAGCAAGAAAGCAAGCAAAAAAAGAGAAAGAAAGTAAGAAAGTTAGTTAACAAGAAATATTCCTGAAAAAGTACAGGCATTGTATTTACTAGACACATACTTTTTAAAAAAAATCCTCACCCAAAGATATGTTTATTGATTTTAGAGACAGAGGAAGGGGGAGAGAAAGATAAACATCAGTCAGTTGCCTGCCATACATACCCTGACTGGGAATTGAACCCACAACCTAGGTATATGCCCTGACGGGGGAATCAAACCCACAACCTTTTGGAGCACAGGACGATGCTCCAACCAACTGAGCCACCCAAACCAGGGCTAGACAAACACTTTAAATCAACTATCTTAAATATGTTTAAAGAACTAAAGGAAACCATGGACAAGAACCAAAGGAAACAATGTCTCAACAGACATTATCAATAAAGAGACAAATGATAGTAAGAAATAAAAATTTGAAGGTGAAAGTATAACTGAAATATTCACTAATGGATTTCAAAAGCAGACTTGAGAGGGCTAAAGAAAAAACATCAGCAAACATATGTAGGTCAAATGAAACAATCTATTCTGAGAAGAAAACACAATAAAAATTACAAGAGCCTAAGAAACCTGTGGGGTACTATCTAAAATACCAACACAGGCATTATGGGAATCCTAAAGGAAAAGAAAAGGGCAGTAGGAATATTTGAAGAAATGATGGTTAAAAACTCCTCCAACTTGACAAAATACATGAATCTACACATCCAAGAATCTCAAGGAACTTCAAGTAAGAAAAACTCACAGACATACACCAAGACACATTATAACCAACACTAGAAAACCAAAGAGAATCTTGAAAGCAGGAAAAGTGATCTGTCACATACAAGGGATCATCAAGGAAATTAACAGCTAATTTCATATCAGAAACCATGGAGTCCAGAAATGCAATAGGATAACACATTTAAATTGCTGAAACAAAAAAAATATATTATCCAAGAATTTTATATGTGACAAAACTATTCTTCAAAAATAAAAGAAGAAACTAAACCATTCCCAGATAAACGAAAGGTGAAGAAGTTTGTCACTAGTCAATATACCCTTTTAAGAAAGGCTGTAGTTTTTTAGGCTGAAGTGAAACAACACTATAGTAACTCAAAGCACTGTGGGATATAAAAAACTACAATAAAGGTCACTACTCACTACATAAGTGGTAAGATTCACACTCCCCAATTTTGAAACTTACCTCAAAAAGCTATAGTAATCAAACCAGTGTGGCACTGACACACAGATATAAACCAGTGGAACAGAATCAAGATTCCCAAAATCAACCATCCATATATCCAAGGTCAATTAATTTTCAACAAGGGTGCCCAGACTATTCAATACAGAAAAGATTACAGTCTTTCTGACAAATGGTACTGAGACAACTGGATAGCCATATGTAAAAGAATGAAGTTTTAGACTTTTAGCTGATACCATATACAAAAAATTAACTTAAAATGAATCAAAGATCAAATTATAAGAGCTAGAACTATGAAAATTCCAAGAAGAAAACATCACGGTAAATCTTTACAACCCTGGATTTGACAATGGTTTCTTTTTTTTTTTGCCAGTGCACTTTGGATTATTTTTTCTTTTTATTTAATTGTTGTTCAAGTACAGGTCCCCATTTTACCACCACCACTACCCCCTACCCCATGGTTTCTTGTATGACACCAAAAGCACCAACAACCAAGGGAAAAAATGGATAAGATTAATTCCATCAAAATAAAAACTTTGTACATCAAAGGACACCACAAAGAGAGTGAAACAACAAACTATAGAAGAGAAAGAAATATCTGCAAATTATTATTTGATAAGGGATTAATATCCAGAATGTATAAGGAATTCTGATTATTTAACAACAAAAGGAAAAACTACTCAATTAAAAATGAACTGAGAACTTGAACAGATATTTTTATAAAGTAGATGTACGAATGGCCAACAAGTACATGAAAATTAATACCACAACCAAAAAACCACTTTAGATATGTTGAGCTGGCCATAAGAAGATAAAAAACTAAAAATCATCAGTGTTGGCTGTTTTAAGGATGTGGGAAAACTGGAGCCTTAGTACACTGCTGGCAGGAAAGTCAAAAGATATAGTTGCTGTGAAAAGCAGTTTAACAGTTAAAAAATTCAACGTACAAATGTCACGTGACCCAACAATTCCAATGCTCGGTATCATATAGTCAAAAGATCTAGAAATAGGTATTCAAACAAATATTTGTATATGAATGTTCAGAGAAACACTATTCATAACACCAAAATGTGAAACAACCCAAATGTACATCAACTAATGAATGGATAAACAAAATGTTCTACATCCCTACAATGGAACAGAATTTGGCTATAAAAAAATGAAACACTGATAACAATGTGGATGAACCTCAAAAACATGCTAAATGAAAGCAGCAAACACAAAAGGCAACATATTGTACAATTCCATTTATATGAAACATCCAGAACAGGTAAATCTAGAGCCAGAAAGCAGACTATAGTAAGTCCTCACCATCATTGATAGATTCAGAACTGTGGCAAAATGTTGTATAATGAAACCAATTTTACCATAGGCTAATATAAACAAGAGTTATAACAAAATGACACTGAGTGAAAGGACTGAGGACCTGCTATAGCCGTAGCCAGGGGCTGATGGAAGTGGGGAATGCAGACTGACTAGTTAATGGATACAGGGTTTCCTTTTAAGCTGATGAAAATGTCTTAGAACTACTACATAGAGGTGATGGCTACATAGCACAGTGAACAACTAAATGCAAATGAATCGCACACTTTAAAATGGTTAATTTTATGTGAATTTTACCTCAACAACAACAAAAAGTACCTGTGTTCTCATCACACCCTGTGCACACCATACCCTGAGTCTTTTTTTTTTTTTTTTTTACATATTATAGTACAATGTGAAGATGGTACTCTTAATACTTACAGATATCTCTTACCACGGGTAGATGGTTGAAATTGTTCATGGCATAGACTCTACATAAAATTTAGCTCTAATCAAAATTAGAACACTGGAACCTCACTATCTAACTAAAACTATTTTAGGGTAGAGCCTGAGGGCATCTCTGTAGTTTAGAACATACATGACTGATTAAAGCAGGTAACATTTATTTATCTATGTAACTCCAGGAACCAAGTGTCTGTCCCATAAAAAAGTATTTAAAATAATTTTTTAAAAATTGGAACTGAATTAGCCCTGGCTGGTGTGACTCAGTGGATTGAGTGCTGCCCTCCAAACCAAGGGGTTGCTGGTTCGATTCCCAGTCAGGGCACATGCCTGGGTTGAGGGTCAGGTCCCCAGTAGGGGGTGGTGTGCAAGAAGCAACCACACACTGATGTTTCTCTCCCTCTCTTTATCTTTCCCTTCCTCTCTCTCTAAAAATAAATAAATAAAATCTTTTAAAAATTTTGAACTAAATCAACATTTTAAGGGTCAACTCAACATTTCTTCAACTCAACATTTCTTCTAAGACTGAGTCATCCAATACAATAACTACTTAAAATGTGGTTAATATAAACTAAGATGTGTGGTAAACTATAACGTACCCAATTTTGAAGACATAACATTAAAAGATGCAAAAATTTCCCAATAATGTTTATACTGATTACATGTTGAAATAATAGTTGTCTATACTGGATTAAAATTAATTTTACCTATTTCATTTTATATAAATATGACTACTATAAAATTTTAAATCACGAATGTGACTTGCATTATATTTCTATTGGACACTGCTACTTCCTAAGGGAATTCTTTAGAGATTTCTTTAATGTTCCATGGGACATTTCTGAAAAATAATGCCTTGTATACAAGTCAACAAAAAACTAAAACAATCTAGGCACACAGTGACAAAGAAGTAATCTATCAAGTTTACTTTTCCCCTTGATTTATAATGAAAAACTGTGTTTTTTTTATTTGAGGATATTATTTATATAAAATAATGAAATTGGAGGAGACATTTTCAGTTTAAATGCATATTAATAGAAATAATCCAATACTACATATACCAAAAAAAAAAAGAACTCCAGAGAGTTCAAATAACTTGCCCAGTATTTACGCTGGTGTCTAAAGTGGGAACAGAGTGGGGAGCAGACAGGTCTTCTGCCATTTATTCTGTAACTGTTTCTACTTTACCCAACTATGGATAAAACATCACAGAACAGGGCTTCAAAATGGCCTGAGGATAAAAGCGACTACAACCTAAGTTTGTACATAAGACTCTTCTGGAGAGCTTAAAAAAAAATACTGATGACCAGATCACAATCTCCAGATATTAATCAACTATTACCAATCAACTATTTACCAATCAACTATTAATATCTGGAGCTTTTTAAAAAGCTTACCAGGAGATTCTAATGAGCAGCCAGGACTGGGAACCACTGACCTATGTTACCCAGAAGCAAGCCTAGGCCTATTATAAAACAATTCCTAAGCTACTATCCAATAACCAGACAACAAAGAAGAAAGTCTGGCTTTCAAACTATGGGTGCTTTAAGTAGCAAACAGAAATACCTGAGGGTAATATGCAACTCACAGGCACTGGCAAAGCTGAACTCGTTACTACTGGCATTTTTCTGAATTGTTAAATATTAAATATTTTGAACATTACCCTATGAAATTTCATGCCAATGTAAGGAAGCATGGAGAAGATGGCACAGTAGTGGACAGAATTTAAAGTCTAAAACCAATGTAATTCATTTTACAAATGAAGAAAAAGACCCAGAGAAGGAATGTGACTTGCTAAAAGTGATAAGCTTAGTGGTAAAGTCCAGATTAGATACCAGGATGAGTCCAGTAATGTTTCCACATCATCATGTACTTTATAAACTGTGCACTGAAACAAAGTTAGGCAATGGTAATCCACACTTTCTTTTTAAATGAAATAGAATGGAAAAAAATGTGATTCTCCCTTATATGTTTCATATCTTGATTCTGTTTTTCAATTGTATTAGTTATATTAGTTCATAAAGTTTACCTGGTATCCTGCTTCCTGGAACTTTCATATATAGTTGAACTGTGTTCATGCCCAGTATGGTATGACCAACGTGGCTTAGAAGATTTCCTGCCGATACAACACGCACGAAAGCAGGAAGTTTAGTCAGCTCGTGTAGCTGCAATTTCCACCTGCAACAAAACAACAGATTAAGAGTGACACTGTGCTACAAATATTTGTAGAAGTTAACCATTTCTTCAAAAACCTTGTGTTCCAATCAGAAACATAATTGAATGTATAAATATTTTACTTTCACATAGGAAACAATGAAATGCTTAAATTTTTAAATTTTCCCACAGAAAATCTAATAAAAAGCATAAAAATCATTAAACAATAAAAGAAAAAACTGACTTTAAATTTTTATGATTGTTGTATAATTCTATTTTATAAAATCATATTATTAATCATAAAATATAATGTTATGATTGTATAATTAGGATATACTCAGGGTCATGGTGACAAGGGTTTCAGTTCAAGAAAATACTTTAATTGTAAAACCTAGCAAAAATAATTTAGCTAAAATTTGTATATCAGCTAAGAAAAGTGACAAGGAGTGAGGGAGAAGAGGAAATGGTACAAAATTCTCGATCTTGCAAACAATATCTCTTTACATCAGTTCACAGACAACTACAAAGACTCACTTTTTGTCATCAGATAGGTCAATGTTGGTCCCAAACTTTATGGTTTTAAAAGGTCCTTTCCTCCTCCTCCCAGAACTTAAAAAAGAAAGACAATATTAAAAGCATGCATTTTATACAGAAATACTAAGCAGACAATTAAAATAACTCACTTATCTGAAGATGTAGATTCACTATCTGAGTGTTCTTTATGGTGACTTCTTTTCTCATTTTCTTCCTATAGATTAAGCAAAAAGCATTCCAGTTTAGTATTCTATAACCAGCTAGCCTTCCCAATGTAAGTACAACAGAAAATTCCATGTCTAGATTGATGGTATTATCTATGCTTTGAAACTAAGTTTGTGTGCCTTTTCCACATGAAAGTTTTTTCGAAGACCACATTACATAAAAACCCAAGAAGTCAATGGTATTCAACCTCCATTAGCCATGTTATCCTGAGAGTTCTTCTTTATTAATATTTTTCTATAAGAGGAACAAACTACAGATTCTCATTTCTGCTCCATTTTTCAAGGAGAGAAAATTTAAGGAAAGTTAAGAGGCCTAAGAGGTAGAAATCTTGATTATAAAATTTCTAAACTAGCAGAGGCACATGTATGCATGTGTATCAGCTATATACAAGGTCTGTCCAGAAAGTATCTAGCCATGACCTATGAAAAAGAGACAAGTTTATTGAAGAAAATACAAGAAACAAGGTACATAGGAGAATGACACCTCAGTCCCTTTCAAAGTAGGCACCTTGAGACCTCACACAGTTCTCCCAGTGTCATTAGTAAATGCAGCATGATGTTCCTTCTACTCTGGTGGCAGAAGCCATGGAATGCATTTTGCCACACCACAATCCAGCATCAAAATCTCAGACACAGTAGCTTTTGGAATCCCCAGATCAGCTTCTAGTTCTTGCACTGTCAGTCGCTGATCTTTGTTGATTGCAGCCCATACATGTTCAACATTCTCAGGTGTTCTGCTTGCTGCAGGCCTTCCAGAATGTGGATCACTTTCAATAGATTCTTGACCATTTTTTAAGCACTTGTGCAACACTTTTATTTGCACTGCACTCTTTGCATTGTCCCAAAATCCTGAGTCATCTGAATAGTTTCTGTGGAGGAATGTTCAAGCTTCTTGCAAGTTTGACGCAGATTTGTTACTTTACTTGCTCAGTTATTTTGAATGTGACAGCCATACAGTACACATGCTCACTCTAGAGTCTACTATCCTCACTGACTAGTACAGTGAAGCCATCATTGTTCAAGCATGAGCATTCCAGTCCACTCTCTTTGGTTGCCAGGTTACACTGATATCATGCAGACTGTTCTCATTATATTAACAAGGCTGGACTTTTTCTGGACAGACCTCGTATGTACAAGGGTGGAAGGTAAGAAGTTCTCAATTCTTCATTCTGGACAAATGTAAAATGGTCTTCCTGGGCTACATCTTTTTTCCACAATGAATTATGCATGAATGATAGAACACTGAAAATATTAGTAAGGAAATTAAGTTCAGGATAAATAGAGGTGCTTTTTAGTGCAAAATTACTACTATTTACAATGTTTGTGTCACAGACATGGTTATATCTTAACAATGTCCTATGATTTTTGATTTAGCAATACTTAGTGACATTTTGGCCTCCCTCACTTTGTATGTACAGTTTCTAAACATTTGTCAGATTTTTTACATGTAATATGGTTCAGGCCTCCAAAGCACATAAAAAAACCCAAAACAACAACAACAAAATACATCCTTTCTTTGGTTATGGGTCCATTCTGCTCCTATTTTCTTTGCTTTTCTACTCTTTCCCCAAATTTTCCTCTGATATCTGAATCCTGCTATTATTATCTATTCTGACCATAACACTACCACACAGTTTAAGTATCTTGAAAGTTTGAACTACAGTGATTTATATGGACAATGAATTCACTGCAACTCCTGAAAGTTACAGGACAGTTTTTATTAGATAAATTTCTCAGTAGGATATAAGGAGTAGTAGTGAGAAAGGAACACAAGTGTATGGTAAAGGTACAAGTGTTGTCTTTATTGAAAACATGAACTCGGCATAATTTTAAACAAATATAGGCAAATCTAATGAATTGCAATAAAGACTTCCAGGCACATATTAAATTTCACCTGTAGTGTAAGTATAGAAAAGTATTTGAGTAATACATTTAATAAACTCATTTTGCAGGTGTTTTATGTTCACTTCACGGGAAAACTGACCAAGTTGTTATTACAGTTCTACAGGATTTTAGTAATGCTTCATTGTTAAAAGGCCTATGAGTCTTAACAATAATCCTGATTATTTTTCAAAGTTTTGTTTTTTAATTTTCCATATATTTTCAAATAACTTATGCCTGTCCCTCAGTTTTCTCTTTCAGACTGAGATTGGTAAGAATAACACTGATGTGTCCTGGAGGAGCTATCAGATGATACTAACTTGATAAATGAGAAGGCACAAGACTAGGAACTGTGCAAGAATAAATCAAACTTGAGACTTAGTTAATCCTCTAATATCAGTGGCTCTCAATTAGGGGCAATTTTGCCTTCCACGGGATATTTAGGATGTCTGGGGACATTTTTGATTGTCAGAGCTGGGGTTGGAGGTAAAGGGCATCTAAGTGGGAGAGGCCAGGGATATACTAAACATTCTACAATACAAGGGACAACATCCCACAACTAAGAATTATCTAACCCAAAATGTCAATAATGGTAGGATTAAGTAAACCTGCTCTAAACAAGAATATCCAAGGGTTGAGGGAGATGTCTCACTAAATAGTAATAACATTTACTTTATCAACCTATAGGTTGTCTTAGACTTTTACTAAGAATAAATTGGATAGCGCTTACATTGTATATAACTATAAAATAATGAGATACTTACAAGAGTGACATACTCCTTCAAATTAAAATATAAAATAAAAAATATCTCCAAAATAATATATTCTTAGGGAAGTAATTACTTACTCTCAATGATTCCTGGAAGGAGGAGGCCTGGTACTGTGCATATTTAGCAATTGTAGTATGAGATCGATTACTTTCACAATGCCAGATTTTCTTTGTTCCAGTGGGATCCCAGTTTTCATCTGCTGGCTGCAACAACTGTGTCCTCACTTCCACCATATGTTCATTGTTAGCTTCCACCAAAGTTTTGGTAGAGAAAAGTCCTAGGTCTTCATAAATAAATAAAGGTAGTTAAATAAACAAAAATTATATTTGAAATAAAATTGTAAAAGCGCTTTATCTAAAGGAGAAAAGAAAACATTTTATGGTGTTCCATTAAGAATCTCCAATTAAGTCAACTGGAGCTTCTGTACACCCAGAGCTTCCAGTCAGGTTTCCACAACCATATATGGAAACCTGGGACCTATTCATCATGAGACCAACAGAGGAGGCAGAATCAAGGGGCGAGTACTAAAGTTTCACTTATTTATTTAATTTCTACAGGTGCCAGGAACCACATAGGAGGCAACAGTATTTATTAGTAGCATTGAATTCTACCTAAATGAAAAAAAAAATTTCATTGGTCAATGTAAATTACAACTATATAATTTGACCAAAATGAAAGCTAAATTAAAAAACCACTCATAAAATTTCCAGTAACCAGTATCATTATTGTAACTTCACATTATTTAAAGAAATAATACACTCACACACACACTCTCTTACAGCCAGGAAAATATTAAAATAAAAATGTGGAAAAAATGAAATAATAAATAGAAATAAGTTTCTGCCTGTGCTTCAAAAGTCAATAGGTAGCAAAGGAAATATACATATAAGTTTTCCTTTTTCTCATTAAAGCTTACCCAACTTAAGAGCTCCAGCAAGGCCACGTATTACTGTAACAGGGTTGTTTGGATTTGTACAAAATTGATGTAATGGAGGAAAGAAAGCATCACGTTTATTTTCCAACTGTAAAATTAAAACACACAGTTAGATCTCTAGAAAACAGACCTTTAAATATTATGCCAAATTCATAATTTTTATTTATTGCAATTTAATAATGCATTCCATGTGTCACTATCTGTATTTTACATTCTATAGTATTTTATCACTATGTCTTTTGATCCTGACTATAACTAGATGTAACCATATACATCTCTCTTGTCCATTATATCTTGAACAAAAATACGTGGGAGAAATAAAACTTAAACTCTGAAATCAGATTGTTTTAAATATTGTATTACTTAACCTTAAGAATGAAGAAAATCTTATATGCTGCAACATGAATGAAACTTGAGAACACTATGATAAATGAAAATAAGCAAGGCATACACACAAAAACAATTGTGCACATAATTTCACTTAAATGAGGTAGCTAAAGTATTCAAATTCATAGTAACAGAAAGTAAAGTAGTTGTTATTGCTAGTGACTAGGGAGACTGTGGAAAAAGGAATTATTTTTTAATGGGTATAGAATTTCAGATTTGCAAGATGAAAAAGATATGGAGAGTTGTTTTGCAATAATAAGAATATACTTAAACTACTAAACTGTACACTTAATGAATGATAAAGATGGTAAGTTTTACGAATACATTTTTAACTACAAAAGAAAAAGAAAAAGTCGATTAGACCAATATATTACCAAAAGGAAACTAGACTGAAGACCCATAAAAGAAAAATTTTAATTTTGTATCCCCCCACTGCCTTAGACCTCAGTTTAAAAGTTTTGTTAGCATTCTATCCCAGTGCTTCCCTTACATACTAAAGGATCAATAAATACTTGTTGGAGGAAGGATTAATATAGCATTTGGTCTCTAGAGGGTGAAAACAGAACCCAATCTCTAAAAACAAACTTTATAGTTTAAAATTTTTTCATTTGGAGTCAAAGTGGGAGGATGGAAGGAAATGAGGTAGGAGGGCCTATTTAGGAGAAACATTAAAAAAAAAGTTGCTTTGATTGAACTCTTAAATTCCTATATCAGATGTCTAACTGTCCATAAATGTAACACTAATATCCAGTTTTAAATACTCTATTCAGCTTTTAAGTAACACATTATGACATTTTATGTTTTCAAATACTCTCTTTCAAGGTAGACAATACCTTGGCTTTTTTCTTAGTAGATGTATAAAAACAGAATGTTCAGGTCCGCATAACTAGCAGAATGGAAATTAAAACTCAGCTTATTAAAAATTATACTTTCAGGCAGATTTTGCCTAATACTGCTCAAAATTAAAGGCAGTACGAAGTATTTCTCACTACTCTAATGTAATCACAACAATTAACAGCTGAGAAGGCATGTTTTAAATGCTATTACAAAATCTTTTTGAAGTCATTTTTATTCCATCCCCCAAATTCAAGCTGCTACCTATAATTTTAACTTTTCCTAAAGGGCATCACATTGATTTAAAGCAAGATCTTATGAAAAACAGGGAGATACACACACTAGTCAGTCAATTCAGACTCACATAAATACTAGGTGTAGGTGGATTCAACTTGTCCTTTGGCAAAGGAGGGTATGGTGAAGACGGTGGTCTTGGAGGCGGACATTTATCCAATAAAACACTACTGTTAGATAAGCCATTTTTACCTAGATTCCTTAAAAAAAGAAGGGAGAAAAAAATCAGCTGTACATTTATTTAGGGAACAAAATCAAAATCCTGAATTAAATCCGAATTAAATTACAGGGCAGTTGTACAAATCATGAGATTTGCATCTATCTGCAAAAGACTCAGAATAATTTTTAATTTCAGCAAATACTTAGCTTGATTCCTGTATCTTCCACTTAAGAAAAATAATGGAAAAGTTATCACAACCCATAAATTATTGATGACATTCCTTATTCTGCTGATAATTTTCCAATTTATTTTTACATATGAAGAACACAAACTCTCAATTTTCTCTCCACCATCTTCTACCATCAGATTTCTCCATTAAACATTAAAACAGTAACTTGATCAAAAAAATCTAGATAATAGTAAAAACAGGCTGTCTCTCTTCTTATCAAATCAGCAACTATAACTAGGATATCTTAGAGACAATTCTGAAACCCAAAAAGGGCTTTTCCTTTCTTTTCTCAAATCTGGAAAGAATTTTCTGTGTAACTGCTTACTAATAAAATTTAGCAAGACTCCAATCTACCAAGTTTTACAGCAAATGATAACAATTTTTAAAGTAAGGTGCATAGTTGCTATCTGTTCTCTGATACTCTATAATTATTACAGTATTTGGGGTTTATTTTCCTTTAAAGAACATATTATGTTTGCTAAATTATACCAAACTGTAACTAGTTAGCGTGAGGAAAAAAATGATTATTTATAATTTCTTAAAAGTATCTACTCAACTCAGAAGAAAATCAGCAAAACATAGTCTTGAGCTTTCAAATCATTTCAGGTTAACTATCCTATCTCATCCAACTGTAAATTCAAAAATAACCAATTGTGTTAAAATACCAAGTACTCTTAAATTAACAAATTAAAGTTTCCGATAAGGATTTGAACATTGTATTTATGGTGGGAAGTTGCAATTTTACTTACTGAAGTAATTTTTTTACTTAGCAATTTTACTTACTGAAGAGAAAACTGGCTATTTTTTCATCCTAAATTGTAGAATAATACAGGTTAACACAAAATTAATTTCCCACATTTTGCTATGATTTTGCCAAACTGAAAAAAAACTTAAAAATCAGGCTGTTCTGGTTGTTGCTAAAGAAAAACTAAGGCTTGAAATCCCACTCTACAACCTTTTAAAATGTCACACTAAATAGCATCACAGGTGTCACTTTCTTAATTTTCTCAACTACAATTCCAAGTGAAAACAAAAGAGCTCATGACAGGTATCAAAGAAATGAACCAAGTTTAAAATGATTGAATATTTAGAAAAGTATATGAATTAGTTATTAAAGTGAAAGTTTCAGCTCAAGTAATAATTAAGGTCCAAAGTTAAATAAATGATCTGCTATTGAAAACCAGTTTTCCACAAAGCGTGAATGCCCTGTACATTTAAAAAGACATGATACATTCAAGCTTTTAAATCTAGGTATAAAATTGGTACTAACTTATAAACTCCATAAAAGTAGAAAATAATTAGCTAAAACTACTAAAAAAAAAAAACTCCAACAATTTAAGTATTATTATCAGACCAACACAAAATAAAAGTCACAGTATCTACATAAATCATTATTTTTCATGCTGAATGGTCCACCTGCCACTATTTAACTTTGGAGTTTAAACAAAATGTGACCCCAAATACCTAAAATTTGTTTTACAGAGCAAGAGATGGATGTACTGTCTAGTAAATGATTAATATTTTAAGGAACTGAAAGATGTGAACCAAGTATTAAAACTGTACCATAAAAGAGCATCTCATACTAATTAAATGTGGCATCACAAGTTAAGCTTCTAAGACAACATTCTATATGTTGGGAGATGAGACTAGAAAACAGGGTGTGCTACATTAGCAGAATTCTGCCTCCATCATTTCCGCAGTTCTGTAACAATGAAAAGAAAAAAGATAAATGGGAAAGTAAAACAATGAAAAGTACAGGTGCCTTTATTTTAAAATAGAAAAAAAGTGAGGAGGCAAAACTGAGGAAGCTGACATGATTCAAAAGTTGAATGTTACAATTACATTTTTAAACCATAAAAGCAGGAAAGGTATTGTAACTGACTTTTGATGTATCACACTGACCACATCAACACTAAATAAACCAAACAAGAGCCAGATTTAAAATAACACTTTAAAAACTAAGTATGTGAAAATAAGAGGGTAGTCAAAATAAAGTGCAATCAAATTATAGCCAGCAGTTTCTTACTTATTCCAAATATTGACTCCCTGACTATTGAAGTCTGAAACAAATAAGAACTTCCCTGAAGAAACTGGTGTAGCTGTCTATATATTTACTATAACATTTTTCTACTTAAAATATACTCATTAAACCTTAATGTAAAGGACAGCTATGGATAATGAGTAGATTTTATCTTCTGAACACATAAGTGTCCAATACTATTTATAATACTTCAAGTCAAATAATGAAACGTTACTATAATAATCCAAAGTGGAAAAAGGTGTTGAAGTTGATTATCCCATTTTAAATCCTTTCTCCCATTCTGAAACGCTCCCTGAGCAAAGCAGAGCAGGAGGAAATTACAGACCAATTATTTAAAATATTGGCTTAAACTTACAACTTACAAATTTATACACATCACTTGGTAGATAAATGAAAAAGTACTAAACCAATCTTCTCTTTAATTATCTTTGGTTATGAAGCTCCTAGACCAGAGACATTTGAGTATCCTGAACCTATGTCACTTTCACCTTCTGAGTTCAGGACTCCTGCCTAGTGCAGGACAACATCAACAGAACAAAAATGGCAAGCAATGTGACACCTACCATTTGCAGTCTTGACTTTTTCTCTAAGCCTCAGTAGACTTTTATTTCCAATTTATCAGAGCATTTTTGGTCTCTTCATTAATAAAATGAGACCTAGAATGACTGAAATAATCCAAGCAACACCAGGGGCCTACAGTGTGATGATGTATCTAGCTACTTGCTATACACAGAGGTGGGCAAAAATAGGATTACAGTTGTAACTAATATTCTTTTGAGTTAATAAAACTATTATAATAATCATAACCTGCACATCTTTTTCCATATGAACTGTAAACCTATTTTTGCCCACCCCATATATATAACTAAGTCTCTGTAATAAAGTAAAATTGTCTTTAAGAG